>BQNB010010251.1:19896-84447 GCA_026074375.1 Tanacetum coccineum
CCTTCTTTGTAGATCTTGTAGTCAACAATGGTTGGAGATTTAGTAGATAAAGGTGTAGCATTATTAGTTACATCATCTCCATCATATGGAATTATTTCCAAACATTGCTTAAGCTCTTTAGACTCTTTGTCTTCTTCCAGTTTTTGGTTTTTAAATCTTTCTTGTTCCAGAGCTTCTCCCGCTCTCTTTGAACTGCTCTCATGTACTATCTCTGCTTTTGTCTCACTGCCTTCTGCTCTTACAATTCTATATCTATATCTACAAATGTGTTTACCCTTTTCATAGCTTTGTCAAATAACTTCTGAATATCATCAAAGCTTTTATTCTTCAATTGATTGTGCTTGTATCCAGCCATGTTTTTCAAATAAGTAGACATTGTATTTCTCTTTTGAGCTTTAGTTGGTGGTTTGTTCCTCTTTTCTTTTGCTCTCATTGTTGCAAAGTGTTTCTTTCTTGCTTCTAAGAGTTGTACAAACAACTTGGACTTCTCTTCAATACTTAACTTCTTTTGTTCTTCTGCTTGTATTTGTTGAGACATTTGATAATCAACATTTATCATTGCTTGCACATTATCCCATGAAACAATGTTGACTTCTTCTTCTCTTTGTATTACAAGCCTATCTTCTTCCTCTAATTCAGTTTGCATTTGAGCTCGAAGTCTTTGAGCAACTTCCTCATCATGCCTAATTTGATCTTTTCTCTTTGTTGGTTTCTTAGGCTCTTCCATGATACCTTTACCGTTATCTTTTGATGGTAGTTGTTGAGGTCTTGTTCTTGTTATAGATTCACTCTGCTCTCTTATCATAACCCCTTTGACTTTGGGTTTTGCACTTCTAATCTCTAAGAGTTAACTCATTAGCAATTGTAGTTTCAGGTGGACTGGCAGTACTAACCTCAATACTGGCAGTAGTAACTACTTCACCAGCAGTAGTAACTGGATCAGCAGTACTAACTTCCTTTTCAACCACATTAATCTCTTTTTTAGCCATATCCTGTCTTGCAAATACTTCTTTATCATCAAGAACACATGTATCAAATATTAGATCATCACCATACCTCCCCCGAGTTTCATCAACTAATGTAATCTCTGCATTTTTATTAATGTCATCAATTTTCCTCCCCTGTTTAGATGCATCCTCCTGATCACCTAAACTAGCTTCATTAGAGGAAACCATTCTTGCAGATCTACCAACCTTGTATAATCTTTTGAGCTTGTGAGTTCTTGACCCTCCTTTCTTCTCTAACTTCTAGACTCTCAGTTTCAAACTTGTAATCTCTTGAGCTTGATCAGTGTTTGTGTTCTCCAGGTCAAGAACTCTTTGTTGCAATTTGGTACAAAATTCCATCAATTCCTTAAGTTTCAGTCTACCCTCACCACTTCTAAGTGTGTTACCTCTTGCGAGCAGTGGATCATTAGAATGTTTAGATACATTCTCAGACCTAGTCTGAGCAATTGTATCTCCCATGGTTTCTTGGCGCCTGGGACTACCACCTAAACTAGTTTTTGGGGAACTTGGTTCATTAGGTGTTGCCTTGGATCGGGTCTTAATGATAGGACCTCATCTGCTACATTAGTTATAGGACCACTAGGCTGAGGTACCTCAGTGTCCTTTCTCTTTGGCCTCCTAGGTTTCTGAGTCTTTTGAGGTTGAGATGTTGATGGTTGAATAATGGTGGGTGTGTGATGGGGATCAGTTGGAATTGCTGAACCTTCACCTATTTCTTCTTGAGCTTGTACCATCATTGTTGGAAATAAGGGTGTTTCCCTTCCAGAAAAACCTTTTCCTACCCTTTTTATGTTTCCAAAAATCTTCTTTGTGTGAGAGGGTATAACATAAATCTCGTTATGGTTTGACATCCCATTAACATGTTTATTCAAAAATACTTGATATGAGGTCCTAACGAGATTAACTGACGATCTCATGCTCTAGACACAATAGTGCGTTTATGGTTTTAATTAACGGAGGCTGGAGCAGATTTTTTTTGCTGCCACCATTTCCAATATCAACTAACACGGAGTGAGAAAGTCATTGAATAACGTGTTTTATCTCCCAGAGAATGAAACAGAAATCTTTTGAAGATTCTGAGTGGCTGGGAGGGTGTGCATTGCATCATTGGGTTCCATGAAATGACATCTTTCAATGTCAGCAATCAACTAGAGATTCGGCAGCTATAGAATTGACCCGGTTTCTGCCTAAGTGAAAGAAGGGCTTCTTTCTTTACACCCTTTATCTTTACAATTCTTTTAATTCTTCAACCCTCAGTCTTACCGAACTTCATGACTTAGAACCTGTTGGGTTAATTCCAGTTTCTAGCTCTATCTCAGTCGGCATCTTTTCCCTAATTCTCACTTTTACTCTTTTATTTTCATGTCAAACCCTAAATGGACTACTACACAAACTAGTGGAAGAGTCCCTGGGTAATCCCTCCGTTTTGGTTTGGATCATCAGGAATAGTACCTAACCTTACCAACCTTATAACTCCAATTAAGTAAACTGCATGGTCGGTCTGTTGGTACAATTCTCCTTTCCATAAAACCATTGAAAAATCAAATTGAGGCACTTTATGGAAATAATATCCAAGCTTTTATGTACCTCGATCGTTTTTGATTTTTTCGAACCCGCTCCCCCTCAAATGTGCTTCGGTATTCGAAATTGTTAGCACGTTTAGGAGAGTATAATGAGCCTAATAATCACAGTATTATTATACACATATTTTAATCACTTCTTCTCCCCTTATCAAAAATTTTAACCCTTACATTTTGGATATCAATTGATTAAATATGGTTATAAAATTGGGAGAAAGTGTGGCCTTAATTCGCACGTCGTGTAAGAGACGTAATAACTGCCCCCTCAATCGTTGAATGGATATAAATTACTCCATACCTAACCATCAATAGATTTAACATAGCTACTAATGTACCAAGGTATTTATTCACGTAAGAAATAAGATTGACCATTTGATTGTACTGACGATGCGTCACGTTTGTTCTGTAGATCCCTGTAGTCAATATATCTTATCTCTTCCTCAACAAAGCTTTCCAGACTTCGGAAAGATCCTTCTGATCTGTAGTCTTTTCTCGATAGCTGTGATGAAGTCTTTGCTTCTTCTCTTGTCATCCTCTGACCACTTCCTGGTCTCCATGCCCTTATTGTACTCGAACAGATGAAAGTCTTTAACCATTTGATCCAGCTTTTCCATGACTCTTGTCAACGTCCCCATCAACTAAACCTGTGAAGCTCAATCAGCCTCATCAGCTTTCTTAGATTAATTCGTCTCTGTCGACAACTGCTCTTGCTAGTGACGATCGTATATCTTCTTGAAATAATAGTCGGCTGCATCCCAATTAGGACGTTCAAGGTTACCTTTGTTTTGATAGCTTTCAATCCCCGAGTTGCAAGTCCCCCCACACATCCGATCACCAGGTTTCTGATCCACATGTTGACGGCAGTGTGAAGACTAGTCTTGTCTGTCTTGGGCAGATGGTTGAGCTTTTCTTGGATATTGAGAAGGAACAGATCTTCAAAATCGTTTGGATGAAGATTTTTGAAATCCTTTTCCGAGATCTTGTATTCTTGGTAATCAGCTCGGCGAAGAATGATCTCTCTGAGGTGTTAATCCATCTTTTTCCAAACACTTTGACACTTACCTACACTCAAGGCAGATCTGTTTACAGATCCTAATATAATATGATACACTACTACAAATTAACAAGTTTCTAATTTTACTAGCTCATATTTTTTTAAGAATTCATTCGCACTTACCAACTACATCTGTTATTAACACTCTTTTCTCGTTTACTATATTCATTTTGCTAGCTACTCTCAATACACCAGTTTAACACATGGACTACTTACTCACTTGTATTATCTTTCTCAACAGGAGATAAGAACCTGCTACGTTTCTTACTTTCTAGTGCAGTGAAGTTGGCTACACATTGGTGCAGCAAAATAAGATAAGAACCTGTCATACGTTTCTTTACTTTCTAGTGTCAGTGAATGTTGGCTACACATTGGTGCAACCTTACGCCGTACAAAAATCTTATATCATTTTATGTCGGCTACATACATTATAATAATAGTTCTCTATATTATATGAGTATCTTAATTACACTTTTTATTGCATATTGGATTTAGGAATCTAAATACAACGCCACCTAACAAGATTTTAGCTTTTATTGCATACACATCAACATGCCATGACAACAAAACTTTTATTAATAAGAGGTCACAAAAACAGTCAATGTAAGTTCTGATTTCCTAATCATGAAAATACTATTGTTAGTTTTATAATTACTCATGATTAAATGTACACACTTATAGGATAATATGTTGGGACTTGGGCGTGAGGCAAAAACTAGAGGAAAATACAGCATCTGCAGAAACTTAGGCAGTAGACACGGCACTTTATGTTGATCTTGCAGTTGGTGCAAAGAGTAGCACCGGTATGGTGTTGGTTCAAAAGGAGTTGATTATTTTACAAATTCTAGAAATAAACGAACTGTAATTCCAAGCCAGATGGAGGGTGAAAGAAAAAGTAGAGAGAAAGTTTACAAGAAAGATCAACAAGTTAAACCAAACTATTTAGGTCGTGTGCAATTGTTTCGGTATTACAGTATCCTGATTGTGAGATGAAAATGGTAAGGAAGAAGACGCTTAACAAGATCTAGATACTTGATATCTTCTCAAGCAGCAACATGAGAAGAAGATGACCATAATAGACCAACCTAGATTGTGAGTTGATAAGTTCTATCTATCTTTATGTTATTTGCTTCGAGACATCATTAATAAAGGTTTGTTCTTTTAACTTTATTCAATTTTATATGATACATCTTTAGGATGATGGTTTGTTTCAATTAAGGATATTAATATCTATGTATGAATGATCTCTTTATGAGAATGTTTTATATGTATAAAAATATTTGTGTTTATTTTTTGGTTATTATATTACATGCCACACATTTGGTCGCATCTGAAAAATTAAAAACATAATAGAATTTACCCATGAGATATTTATAATGTCATCGTTTTGCCTTAAATGGGTAATTAGTCACAAACTTACCCACATATTATCCACAGTAAAAGTGATAGATTTACCCATGACTTTTACCCGTAAATTATAATGGGCAAATTTTCCCATGATTTCTACACACGAATATATACGTGTGGAATTTCATTTATTAATTATTGTGGGAGTTGACTTACCCACAGAAAAGTTTTATGGGCAATGTTACCCACAGATTAGCCATAAGTATATTTTTGGGAATTTCGAGGTGAGTAAGAAAATCTCATGACACTTTACCCACAAATGTAACACAATCACCCACATTAAATGACGTGGGTAAATTTACCCACAATGTGAAAATGTCATGGAAAAACAATTAGCCTCAGAGGTTTTACCCATATTTAAAGAGTCGTGGGTAATCCGTGGGTATCACCCATTTACCGACGAAATTATGTCTTTTACCCACCAATTTTGTTTGTGGCTATTCGTCATAATTCTTGTAGTGAGTCTTCTTGTGATGCCTTCACTAGGAAATTATAACGGCGTCGGGATCTTTTAGTGACACCGTATCTACACACTAAGAAGTCACATTTTATGTCTAAAAATCAACTTTCTAGCCATATTTGGTGAAGGCATCAGGTTGGGAGTTACCATCTTAAAAATTTGATCTTTTTGTCTAGTTTTTTCCTAAATCCAGCCGAAGTCACGTGATTTTCTTCCAAGTGCTTACAAAATGCTAATTACATAAAAAGAAAGGATTTAGTGTAATAATAGATCATATTTGCATGATTTTGGAGGTTAAATAACACCTCATCACTAGTTGTAGTTGTTGATGCTCTAGTTGTTCCTATTGATGCTCCAGTTATAGCTTTTAAGGGGAATAATATAAAGATAACAGACACTCAGAGCATAGATAAAGCGAAGCACTAGACGATAGATAGAGTGACGTGCAGTGTTCATTAGTCTACTTTTGGAATCTCGCTCGCAAATAAGAGGAGAAGGTTGAATCCAACTGATAAGACTGAGAAGGGAATGGAAGATAAGTCATTGGAAGCTAATGGTTTGGGATTTCATGTTAAAGATACTTATGTAGTATCTTTTGTATCTTGGGCATGTTTAAGACAATTATCTTTTGTTAATGGTTGTGGAATACAACAGTCACTTACACTGTTTGAAGCATCTTTATTCCATGTACTTGACTTCCATTTACTCTTTCATTCACAAGGGGTATTTGGATTAATTGAATTGACTAGCATAAGTCAAGGTTGTAGAGAATTTCAGTATTTGTATGCATTCAAGTTGACTTCCAATAGTCAAACTTGGTGTTATTTGAAACATTCTTTGGTTCACATGGGTTTTTGGACCATTTTAGTTGACTATGATAAGTCAAAGTTGTTGACAGTTTTTGTTATGTGTGCTTTCTAATTGACTTGCAATAGTCAAACTTATGTAAAGAGAGTATGTTAATATGATTCAAGTATGGATTTTAGCTAATTTGGTGGAAATATATTTCACATTATCATCAGAACCATAACAATTAGGGATAACTATCCACAAATAGAGTATGTTAATAAGATTCAAGTATGGATTTTAGCTAAGGCTAGACAGAGTATGTTCTTACTAGTGGAAACTGGGGATCAAAAAACAAATTTTTTTTGTACTATAGTTACTCTAGGGTGGAAACAAGGAAACTTTAGAATGAACTAGGAGCTCATAAACAGATCAATAATGATATACCATGGGTAATTCTTGGGGATTCTAATATTACTTTGATTCTTAAGGAACATTCTAATGGGAGTTCAGTTTACTCTAGTGATATGATAGAATTTAAAGATTGTATTATTGATTTAGAATGGAAGATATTCTAAGTTCAGGATTTGAGTATACATGGAAAAAAAGCCTTAAGAATTCAAATTGCAAGACTTTGAAGAAACTGGATATGATAATGATTAATGAAAAGTTTTTGGATTATTACCCACAAGCACATGGGATTTTCTTACCTTACATCATATCTGACCACTCCCATGTTGTTTTAGTTATTCCTAATAGTGGTTCTAAGAATAAGAAGGCCTTTAGATTTTCTAATTTCATAACTTCCAAAGAGGAATTCCTACCCATTGTTAGAAACGCATGTAGTAAGGAATTTTAGGGGCATAAAATGTTTAAAATTGTGAAGAAATTGAAATTGCTAAAACCTAAGATGAATGAGCTGAGCTGGAAAGATGATAATGTGGATGTTAGAGTTAAGATTCTTAGAGGTAAAGTTAAAATGGCTCAAATTCCATTATGGCTGCAAGAAACTAAGAATCACTCATTTATGTTTTGCTAATGATTTATTATTTTTTTGTTTTGGGGATTGCAATTATGTTAGAGTGATTAAGAAAACATTAGAAGAGTTTAGTAGTTTCTCTAGTCTCAAGCCAAATTTGCAAAAGAGTACAATATTCAGTGTAAGTATCCCAGAACAAAGAACTATCTTATGATGGTAGGATACAGTTGATTGCTTCAATTTTATCTGCCCCTAAATGGCCTATTAGCTGGGATATTAGAATGTGCTTGGCCTATTAAAAGCAATAGCCCTTACAAATATATTAGGAATCAATAATTATGTTACCTAAAACTACCATTAAAGAGATCAATAAGTTGTTAAAGGGTTTCTTACTATGTTTAAGAGAAAAGGTCAAAAGTATGTGTTTTAGAAAATTGGCAATGGAAAAAGTGTGTTTGCTTAGTATGATATGTGGTGTGCAGAAGGACCTTTGAGTGACTTCATCACAACAAATGACCTATATGATACAAGGCTGAGTAACAAAAGCAATGTGGTTAACTTGATTCAGGATGGGAACTGGTATTGGCCAACTAAATGGAATACTAAATTCCCAAGATTATATCAAATTCCTTTGCCAGATCTTTAAGACAACAAGTAGGATGAAGCTGTCTGGATCACTAGAGATGGAAAGATGGTGAAGTATGTAACAAGAAATGTTTGAAAGGATATGTGCAACATTGATACTATCATTTAGAGCTTGTAAATGTGTGATTATATATAATACTTCTCCTTTCATAAAAAAGACAATCCAAAGGCAATACAGAGCTTTTAAACATTCTTAAACCAAAAGCAGAACTATCAAAATAGACAAGAACTGAAAGAAACTTAATTAACTTGGGTATAACATCATATTAAGCAAACAAAAAATAAGGGAACAACAAGTTTAACCATAAAACTTGTTTTTCATTAAGTTAGGGAACAACAAATTTAAACAAAAAAATAGCGAAACTACACAACTATCTATTCTATGACTCTACCTAACTCTATGTTTCCTACAAACAAGTGCTTTTATTTTATAGTTAGATCGGATTGAGTGAGCATGATCTGGAGACGCATAATGCTCTCCCAGTCACGGCCTTCAACCTTCTTCAACATCCTAACTGCTTCCTCGACAAAAGGGTTACCGGTACTCTTCTCAAGCTCCTCAATCTCTTTTCGCCTATTTTTTAAAGCTTTAATGAGTTCCAAGAAAACTTCCCCCAACTTTTTCTCCATAACCAAACCTTTCTCAACTTCTTGTTTCATTAGCCCTGTCAATTTAAGTTGAATGGAAGATGATGGGGCCATTAATTTGATCTTTTGGATTTATTAGTGCATTTTTTAAAGTTGGTTAGTGATGAGGTGTCATTTTATATACTTGTTCAGGGCCATTTAACCCCCTAAATCATGTAAATAATCCTAAATATTGTACTGAGTCGTTTCTTTTTGATGTTTTAGCATTTAAGAAGCATTTGGAAGAAAACCACGTAACTTGGGCTTGGCTTGAGAAGAAACCAGACAAAAATACAACTTTTCAATCTTGCGACTTTTATTCAGACGCCTTCACCAAAAGTGCCTAGAAAGTGTGTTTTAGAGATGTTTTGTGACATCTCAGGTTGTGGACATGGCGTCAGAATTTTCCCTTGATGCCGCCAGGATCTCGGAGTGACAGCATCACCACGTTTTATGACGACGTCACAAGTGCCAACTCAAAGAACCCTTTGGAAGATTCGACGGGCTGACGGTGTCAGGAAGCTCCAATGATGCCATTAAAACCCAAAGTCTATATATACAAACCTTTATTTTTCATATTTTCGTGTGGAAACTTAGGAGAACCTTTGTAGCCAATATTATAGTCAAATTTTAGGTTTTTCTAACCCTTTGGTACTCATTGTAACTCCATGTTTAATTGAAGTAAAGTTCCTTTACACTTTCAATCATTCAATATGTTTATGTGTTATTTGATTAATTGTTCTTCGCTTTCAATTAACATGATTGGCTAAATTTAAGTAGTGTTTCCTTAGGATTGCATGAAACCTAGTTTGTAATCTCTTTTTATATTGCTTCTTGTTAGTGGTGTGCGCGTTAGGCATTAGAAAACAAGCTATTTGATCTTCATATCATAGGAAAGACGTCTAGTGAAGCACAATTAGGTTAAGAGGATACCCACATTCTGGATCTTCATATCTAGTTTGCCGTAAGGGTGGATTCCTAGTTAAGTATTTTATGCGCGTGAATTTACTATTGGACGTGAGTGATGTCTGCAGGTAACCACCATCTAGGTTGTTACGTAGATAGTGGACTTGACCAACCCGTTATTGAATTAGGGGAATACTTACACATTACACTAACAAGGGTGACGGGTAATAGAATTAGAGAGAGCAAATAAGGAGTAGTGCATGATTAGATAAACACGTTTGTTTAACCATACGAGTTTACCACATTTACTTTTCTACATAATTAGAATAGATTTAGGAGTAGTTAGTAGTTTAATCAACCTACTCTTTAAAACCCAAGATTTTACTTGCTTTCAATAAAATACAAAAATACTTCACCCTCAATCTTTAGACCCTAGTAACGTACCATTCGAGCCTACCCAAACTATTCCCCTAGAGAACGTTAATAACCCCCCGAGTCTTGCTATATTACACTACAATAGTTAGGTACTCTGCCTAGGAGGGTTGTAAAACTTTTGGGGTGCAACCCGCCACATCAAGTTTTTGGCGCCGCTACTGAGGAATAGTCTAGGTTTTAGATTCTATCTAGCTTAGATCTACTTACTAGATTCCTATCAAGTGAGATTTTCTTTTTCTTTTTAGGTTAGGCTTCTTTTAGTTTGTCTTTTCTTTGTGTTATTTGTTTTGTAATTTCCATTTTACCATTCAAATCTTTGCTATGGAGAATGTGAATCCATCATCACCACCCGAATCACCAAACTCATTTAGGAATAGGAAGGTTCAAGAGATCAATGCACTCCTCGAATCCTTGAACTTAACTGCCCCGCCTCTTGAAAGAGACCCTTCTTGATTAGAAGGAGATGTAGGATTTGTTGAATTATTCAAGGAATATAAGATTAAAGATTTTAGTTAGGAAGAAATAGAGGAGGAAGAAGATGTAGTAGAAGTAGAGGAATTAGGTGTCGAGTACTTTGATAAATTCCCAACTAGAGATGAACTAGCATTCCATAAGTACTTATTGCACGACCCTAGTCCACCTTTGTTTAGGAGATGCCCGATCATCATAGGAAGAAACCTTCAAATCTTAAAATTTCATGCAACATAGGGCACATACATGTGTGGAAGTCTTACATAGATCTTAAATCCCCTGTAAACATCCTGACTCATATGCATTACAATTGGATCATGAAAAGGCAACTTGAACCTAGGATAGATCCTAAGGACCCTAGAAGAGTAAGTAAATTTACATGGAGAACTAGAGGGATGCCTATCTTTGTAGGAAAATTTAGTTACATTTCGTATTTCTTAATTGTGGAAGATATTAGCTCGGTTATAGACCCTTGCTTGTCACAAGTAGTGTTAGGAAAGCCATTTGTTAATGTATCTAATATGACTTATGATTCGTCATTAGGGATAGTGAAATTCACAAATGGAGTTGATGAAGTTGCTTACAAAATGCCCCATAAGACAGAGCAATTTTAATTATTTTCTAATATGGAGAAAGAACACAAGCAATCGGTCTACTTTAGGAATGGGGAGGATAAAAAAGAGGAGTAGACTACGTAATGAAAAAGATATTTGGTTTTTATAAGGACTGCCTAGAATTAAGACCTGAGTACAAAACCAATAACGATGAAGGTAGTAGTGCAATTGATGAAGGAGTCACGTAAGGAGAATGACTCCGAGTCAAGTTACAAGGCTCGTTAATAAACAAAAAAGCTTGTTGGGAGGCAACCTAATCTTTTTATTTTATGCATTTTAGGAGTGTCGTGTGTTTTAATTTCCATTATTTGTTCTTATGTGTTTGAAATAATATGTGATCTTGCTTTTTTGTCTTTAACTTCATCTTAATTGCAATCAAAGGTATTTTGCATAAAATAAGTGTAGGGGAAAATATCCGGTTGTTAAGAACCATTTCAAACATGTAAAATAGATCATTCTAAGTTAATTTACATTTTATGTTTTCTTTGTTTGTTTTGAGTCATATGTTAGTACTAACCGTTTTTGTGGCTTATGCAGTAATTTTTCCATAAAATAATTAATAGGTTATTTTTGCAAAAATTTTTCCAAAAAATGAAAATGCAAAACCTATTAGATGTTCCTGACGGAGTCAGGGTTTATACATGACGGCGTCAGAATTGTAGCAGTGGAGAAATCCAAGTTTTTTGGAATTTTTTAAAAATTATTTTTGTTAAATTTTGAGAATTTTTAATTTTCCAGATTTTTATAGAAAGCCATGATTACATTAGTACTAACATTTTATCTTTATTGCTTTATTAGGATTTTAATTTATGATTATATAAAGGTTGTATATTATTTACCGTTGATTTTACGCTGGGTATAGTTGTTTTTGTCTTTTATTTTCAAGTTATACTAGATAAGGAGAGTCCAGAAGTTTTGGACGATTCTTGAATGAAGATTTAGCCAGATAATTTTGTTTCTCTCTAATATTGAGCAAACCAGGGGAGTATTAGTTTCTTTCGCTTTTTATTTATCTTTTCTTTATTTGTTTTTCGGGTACTTGTAAAACATTGAGGACAATGTTCAAAATAAGTGTAGGGAGGCAATAAAAGCCTTAGAAATTATTCTTTCATTTGCATTTGCTTTGTTCTTAAAAATATGTGTAATATAACGAAACATAGTTTAGGACGGTAATTTTGACCCAAATTAAAAAAATTATAGCATATATTAATGAAACTGTAGTATTAGAAGTGTCTCATGGATAGGAGTTATATGACTAGCACAAAAACCCTACCACTCAGAAATTCCACCCCCAATATGTGAGGTTCACCCCTAGATCTTTAAGAATAAAAGCATTCATCTTTAATGCTTATGAGAGTGTACCGGTAGTATTATAGATTCTAGAACTTACTTTAGCGATGCATCCCAAGACTGCTATTGAGATTGCATTCGTGTGATTAGGATTTTCTAAGTGATAAGAGGCATTAGGATAACCCTTGTTTTTAGCATGCGTTTGTTATAGTTATGATGATCTCATCAGTCATATAACTACCCCTACACCATTTCTATGCACTCATTTTTAGTGCAAGATACCCTTAGTACACCCTTCTGAGCCTATCTTTTTTGTGGTTCTCGTAATTTTTTGGTGGATTCCGGATTATTAATGAAGAGCATTGTTTACACCCCACTAAATGTTACACCCAAATCGCCTAAGCCTTCCTTGTATGTACTCATTTTTAGTACATCATTGTTATCATAATTGTTTAACCCTAGTTAATTGTTTACTTGATTACATGGTTGCTAAGTCAAGTCTATTGTTAGTGTACATAGTCTTGGTACGATTAAGAATCATGGTAGTTTTATTATATGGAGAAATAAGGAAGAAAGTCAAATTATTACCCTCATACGTGCTTAATATACTCCATGTTTTGTTGATCCTTCTAGATCGGGACATTAGTTAGTTTATTATTAAGTGATTAAAAACTCAAGTGTAGGGGTGTTGTTATAAACCCCGAGTCATGTATATTTATTTATTTTCATCAGATGACAGGGCAAAAGTGTATATAAAAAATAATAGATAAAAGAAAAAAAATATGTTAGAATATACCGGCTGCCATCTTGCTATTGTTTATGTCAAGAGAGAGTCGAGAAAAGAAAAGAAAGATTTTGATGTATAGATGTGTACAATTAGTAGTGTTTTTGTCGAGTCTTGGCTTAGCAACGCCTTTTACATGTATTCTTGTTAATGATTAGCTTGCCACCAGTAAATTTTCCCTATTATCCCTAACCGCGTTTTCCTTTACCCTACACCTAACATTAAAACCCTTTAAAAGACCTCTTTGATAATAATTCCTAGATGCTTACGCCAAAGTGGTGCAGGTTATGATCTTTTATCAAGCTTATGGTAATCTATATACTATGACAAGTAGTGAGTGTTTATTTTCCCGTTTCCTATATTGTTATAATTCATTATTACACCAAGTAAAAGAGAGAATCCAAACACTTATGTGAGGTGCTAGTGTATAATTTCCATGCTTTTAATTACAAGGTTAAACCGGCTATGCCACAAACTATCTTTATTGAGTAGGTTAAATTCCCCCTACTTTGTTATTTACTAGGTAGAAAAGCTCATTTGCTTAAGGACAAGCAAATCCTAAGTATAGGGGTATTTGATGAGGTGTCATTTTATACACTTTTCGAGGCCATTTAACCTCCTAAATCATGCAAATATGCTTAAATTTGTACTTATACGTTTCTATTTGATGTTTTAGCATTTGGGAAGCATTTAGAGGAAAAGCACATGACTTGGGCTTGATTCGGGGAGAAACTAGACAAAAATACAACTTTTCAAGCTTACGACTTTCATTCTGACGCCTTCACCAAAAGTGCCCAAAATGTGTGTTTTTTGAGATGTTTTGTGACTTCTCAGGTTATGGAGACAACATCAGAATTTACCCTTGACACTGTCAGGACTTAGAGTGACGTTGTCACCAGGTTTTATGACGGTGTCACAAGTGCCGACTCAAAAAACCCTTTGGAAGATTCGACGGGCTGGCGGTGTTAGGAAGCCCTAGCGACGCCGGCAGAACCCAAAGTTTATATATACAAACCTTTATTTTTCATAATTCCGTGTGGTAACTTGGGAGAACCTTTATAGCAGATATTATAGTCGAATTTTAGGGTTTTCTAACCCTTTGATACTCATTGTAACTCATGTTTAATTGAAGTGAAGTTCCTTTACCCTTTTAATCATTCAATATGTCTATGTGTTATTTAATTAATTGTTCTTCGCTTTCAATTAACATGCTTGGCTAAATTAAATAGTGTTTGGTTATGATATCATGAAATATACTTTGTAATCTCTTTTTATATTGCTTCTTGTTAGTGGTGTGCGCACTGGGCATTAGAAAACTAGCTATTTGATCTTCATATCATTGCGAAGACGTCTAGTGAAACGTGATTAGGTTAAGAGGATACTCACATTTTGGATCTTCATATCTAGTTTGTTGTAAGGATGGATTCCTATTTAAGTATTTAGTGCGTGTGAATTTACTATTGGATGTGAGCGGTTTCTATAGGTAACCATTGTCTAGGTTGTCACGTAGATAGCGGACTTGACCAACCCACTGCTGAATTAGGGGAATACATACACATTACACTAACGAGGGTGACGGGCAATAGAATTAGAGAGAGCAACTTGGGAGTAGTGCATGATTAGGTGAACACGTTTGTTTAACCATATGAGTTTCCCATATTTACTTTATAGCATAACTAGAATAGATTTAGGAGTAGTTAGTAGTTTAATCATTCCACTCTTCAAAACCTGAGATTTTACTTGCTTTCATTAAAAGATAAAAATACAATATACTTTTCCCTTAATCTTTAGACTTAGTAACGTACAATTCGATCCTGCCCAAACAATTTCCCTAGAGAACGATAATAAGCCCCGAGTCTTGCCTATACTACACAACAACGGTTTGGTACTCTGCCTAGGAGGGTTGTAAAACTTTTGTGGTGCAACCCATCGCATCAGTAAGCAATGAAAAGAAGAAGCGGTTTGGGGTGGCTTAAATAGAGGAGAGGTTGGAATTTGGAAGAATGGTGTGGAAGGTATGGACACTTGAGAGTGTATAGTCAAATCACATAAATGAAGAGGAAGATGGAAGGGTTTAAACTTTTACATTTGGTCCCTAATTATATCTCTCAGACTTGGGAACCTAATTTTTGAGTTTAGGCGGGAAGTGGTATCTTATCAGGAGTAAATGTGTATACAGTGAAATGACTAATTTTCCCTTCACGCGCAAGATTTTTAGTGTAGATAACAACTGTTTGCCAAAAAATGACTAATTGTGAGAATTTAGGGGACTTTGGGGACTATAAAAGCTAGGAAATAGTAAAAGTGTAAAATGTGAGAATTGGCAATACTTGAAAGATGAACGGTGTACTTTAGTCTTTTTAATACAAGAGAGAGAAGTTTTTGTTTAGTAAAAGAGAAAACAATAAAAAAAACATTAATTATCAGCTAATACCTATAACCTATATCACCCATGATTTTACTTAGTAAAATATAAGGGTATGTTTAGGTGTACCCTTATAAACTAATCATACGCAGGAGACACGTACCCCCATGTATGTGGTGAACTTTTTTTAATGTTGAAATACACATTGCCCAAAGTACACATTTTCCAGCAACTGATGTTTGCTTAAATATATCAATAAAATTTTAATTAATATATAAACTAATATTTTTTTATTTTTCTCAATAACTCTTTTAATAAACAAATTTAGATAATGCTATTAGTATAATTTTAAAATTTTTACTATATGCCACAAAAGGTTGATTCTAATATAGATCACAACTAGAAGACCAATAATCACTAATGAGTAAAATTCGATGCTTATTATTGAAAAATACTAATGGGAAAGGGACTAAAGGCCCGTTTGGTTTGAATGCAGGATTTACTGTTAGGATAGGATTAGTAGATTGGGGTTTAGGATTAGATTTGACCACTTCGAATCATCTATTGGTTTTTTATGGTTTTCAAAGTCTTCATAGTAAATCTTGTTACGTTTATTATATTAAAACATGCGAATAACCAAGAGTATCTACAAATATATAAAATCACAACATAACCAACACTAGGTTGATTGTTAAATAACACCACGTTGCCATATATCTTAGTTAATAAGATTTATAAGACATATATTAGAACAAAATGCTACAAAAGAACAAAATTGTTGATCCCACTTCAATGGATCTTGAATTCCTTAGCTTGTGTAAGGTTTAGTTATGCTAGATAAATCCTACACAACTATGACATAAACTTTGTTTGATAATACTAAAGATTATGCAGAATCTAATCTTTAATATAAGAAGAATTCTTCAATGAAATAGTAATTCTAATGAACACACATATTAACAAACAAAAGCTTCAATATATTAATATGAATACTCTAAATAGTATTAGGGTTACAAAACCTTGAAGCTAAGAAAATTCTATGAATGACTCATTTTTGATACATAGAATTCTATACCCTATGACCTCCTTTTATACACCAAGAAGTCCTAATGGGATTATAATATTTTCCTAAGTTATCATGATCTTTTAAACAAATAACTTATGCGTATCTTTTACAAAAATATCTCATACATATCACATAAGCACTCTTTATTTTTTTTCTCTGAGCGGTCTTTATCCTTTCAGCAATTGTAATCTTTCAGCAGTTGTAACTTTTATACCAGCAGCATTAACTTTCAACACTAAAAGTAGTAACTTTTGTACCAGCAGCACTAACTGTGTACAAGCAGCACTAACTACTTAGAAAGTTTTCTTCAATCTTCACTAACAGTACTAAGTTACACTAGCAGTACTAACTTTACTTTAGCAGTACTAACATTCCCAGCAGTAGTAACTAGCAGTAGTAACTTACACTAGCAGTACTAACTACTTAGCACATTTTTCATTAAGATTATTAACAGTACTAATTTATGCTTAGCAACAATAACATAAACCTTAGCAGCAGTAACTTCAAGAAGGCTTTTAATCCCAATAATCCTCCCCTAAACTTGATATTTATCTTCAAAATCATTAAGTTTCTTCATTAAAAGCTTCATCAAGCACCAGGAGGATGCTTCTAAACACTTCATTGAGGTACATACCCTTCCTTAAGCTATTTCTTGACCAATCTAAGAAGCTCAAATGCCATTTCACACTCATAATCAACATGGAGCTTCACATCATTAAACATCTGATGTAGTGTGTGCTTTGTAAGTGGATACATCTTCTCAACCAACCGATAATAAAGTATGTTATGCATTATCACACAATGAACTCTACAAGAATCATAAAGCTTCCAATTCAGCACTTTAACTAATCCTTGTTGATTCTTCCATACATTATCTTTAAGATGATGTTTAAACATGGTCTTCAAATTAAGATGTAAGAAAGTATCCATGTAATTCACTGGCTCTGTCTTCTTAAATCTTGCTTTGACTATACTCCAAAGAACTTCCAAATCTTCTTTGTTAAAGTTTTTAAGCATCTTTCCAAAAGTTAAATACATCTGAGAATTACCATCTGCTCTGTTGATTTGGGAATAGCTTTTCTTCCCTTCTTTGTAGATCTTGTAGTCAACAATGGTTGGAGATTTAGTAGATAAAGGTGTAGCTTCAATAGTTACATCATCTCCATCATCTGAAATGATTTCCATACATTGCTTAAGCTCTTCAATTTCTTTATCATCGTCCACCTTTTGCTTCTTAGAGCTTTCTTGTTCAAGAGCTTCTCCTGCTCTCTTTGACCTGCTTTCTTGTACTATCTCTGCTTCAGCTTTCTTAGAACTCTCTTTTACCAATTCTGTATCTATATCTACAAATTTGTTTACCCTTTTCATAACTTTGTCAAATAAGTCTTGAATATTTGCAAAGGACTTATTCTTTAAGTCTTTAGGCTTCCATCCTTCCATGTTTTTCAGGTAAGTACACATGAAAGTCCTTTGCTGAGCTTTTGTTGGTTGTTTGTTCCTTTTCTCTTCTACTCTTTTTGCTGCAAAGTGTATTCTTCTTTTCTCTAAGAGTTGTACACATAATGTAGCCTTTTCTGCATCAGACAACTCTTCTTGCTCTTGATCTTGCAGTCTTTGAGCCAACTGATAATCAGCTTCAACTTTAGCTTGAATATCATCCTAAGCTATGTTAGCTTCTTCAACTTTTTGAGCTTTTTCCCTAGCACGCCTTTCTTCTTCATCTTCTTCAGCTTGTAGCTTGAAAGAAAGTTCTACATCAAACTTAATATGATCTTTCTTCTTCAAAGGCTTCTCTGGTTCTATCATCTTTGCTTTACCCTTATCCTTTGAACCTTGACCCTTAACCTGTTATGGTAGTTGTAAATATATTGTTGGAGTTGATTCACTTGGCTCTTGCATAAAAACCCCTTTTGTCTTAGGTCTTGCACTCTTCAACTCTGTCAGTGTTTAAGCCAAAGTAAGTTCAACATTAGTTATTGTAGCAACAGTTAGACTGGCAGTACTAACTTCGACATTAGCAGTAGTAACTACTTCACCAGTAGTAGTAACTGGATCAGCAGTACTAACTTCCATTTCAGCCATATCCTATCCTGCAAACACTTCTTCATCATTAAGAACACCTATATCAAACATCAGATCATCATCATGCCTCTCCTGAGTTTCATCAAACAATGTAATCTCTGCATCTGCATCAATATCATCAATTTTCCTCTCCTGTTTGGATGCATCCTCCTGATCACCCAAACTAGCTTCATCAGAGGAAACTACTCTTGCAGATCTACCAATCTTGTAAAATCTTTTAAGCTTGTAAGTTCTTGACCCTCCTTTCTTCTCTAACCTCTTGACTCTCAGTTTTAAACTTATAATCTCCTTAGCTTGAGCAGTCTTTGTATTCTCTAGGTCAGGCACTCTTTGTTGCAATTTGGTACAAAAATCTATCAATTTCTTAAGTTGCATACTAGGCTCCTCATTTACAGCCTCATCTGATACATTTGTATTATCACTAGGAACACTAGACTGAGGTGCCTGAGTGTCCTTCTCCTTAGGCCTCCTAGACTTTTGTTTCCTTCGAGGTTGAGATGATGATGGTTGAGTAATGATAGGTGTGTAATGGGGGTCAGTAGGATTTGCTTAACCTTTATCCATTTCTTCTTAAGCTTGTACCATCATTGTTGGAAATAAGGGTGTTTCTCTTCCAGAAAAGCATTTCCCTACCCTTCTCATGTTTCCAAAAATCTTCTTAGTGTGAGAGGGTGTAACATAAATCCTTTTATGATTTGACATTCCTTCCAGTTGTTTCTCTAAAAACACTTGTACAAATCTTGGACACATCAAGAATTTACCAGACACATTCTCCAAGTTCTTCACCATACTTTCAAAAATGTATTTTGAAAAGTTAAACTTCTGGTTTGTAGCTAAACAAATAATTGCAGAAGCCATAGTGCTACTAAATTCATTCCATGTAGTAGTCTTAGCACTTAGGCATTGCAAATTGGTATGAATAAGGAATTTCCATTGAGGAGAAAAGAATGCCTTATAGAATGTAAGCTTCTGTGAAAGTTTTTCATACCCTATCTTTGTAAGTTCTTCAAAAATGGTAGCATTTGGCAAGCAATCCATACCTTCCTCATCATTCAGTTGAAGGTCACGTCTAACAGATGCTTCAGTAATGATTATCTTCTTCCCATTTACTAGGGCTTGTAACTATACTTCCTCATTGACAGTTTTCACCTTGATAGTAGCACAGAATTGTTCAATGCACGAAGCATAAATAGTGGGATTGATCGTTAGTGCATATCTTATAGGGTTTGCATTCAGAAAATCCACTATCTGCTCAAACCCTTAACTTTCAGCGAGTTTAGACAAAAACACGACCAAATTGTGAATATCAGCAAACTGTAGGGTCGTCATTGTGTTGGGTTTTGATGATGAATGATGAAATTGAGTTAGGCTTTGTGATTAGAGAGTATATGATTGAATGAAATCGATTAAATGAGTGAATGAAACCCTTAATCGAAGTATTTATGAAAATACCCTCAACAGCATTAACGTTCACCAGTAGTTGTAAGTTATGCCTAGCAGCATTAACTTTCAACAGCAGTAGTAAGTTTATGCCTAGCAGCATTAACTTTCAACAGTAGTAGTAAGTTATGCCTAGCAGCATTAACTTTCAACAGCAGTAGTAAGTTATGCCTAGCAGCATTAACTTTCAACAGCAGTAGTAAGTTATGCCTAGCAGCATTAACTTTGAGTTACCAACATTAACTCTAATTCCAGTCCAAACACTCTCTATTTTTAATATATTCAACTCTCTTTCTGTTTTTTAACTCACAACTTCTCTCAATTCTTTTTCTCACCAAATCACTCTGTCTGTTTTTTTATTTCACATAGCTCTCTTTCTATTTTTATTCTCACCAACTCTCTCAATTCTTTTACTCACAAAATCACTCTTTCTGTTTTTACACATCTCTCTTTCTGTTTTTATTCTCACCAACTCTCTTAATTCTTTTTCTCACAATTTTCACAATGTTAATTATTCCAGCAGTATTAAGTATAACTAACAGCATTAACTTAGCAGTATTAAGTATAACTAGCAGCACTAATTATACTTAACAGCAGAAATTTTAATGACATGAATAACAGTACTAATTCATACAAAACTCTACAAAAACATAAAGAGATAAAAGATTTTAAGGATTTAGCATTCCAATACTAGCAATCAAATATTGAAACCTACTTACATCAAAGGCTTTTGTAAGTAAATCTGTAACATTCTTGTCAGTATGGATTTTAACCATTTGAATCAACTTCTTTTCATTGCAATCCATAATAAAGTGATGTCTAATCTCTATATGCTTTGTTTTTGAATTAAAAACTAGATTTTTAATTATGCAAATAGTACTGTTATTATCAATAAAGATTTTGGTATGCAAGAAATTATACCTATAATCAAGTAATTGATTCTGAATCCAAAGCACTTGTCCACAACAACTTGAAGCAGCCACATATTCAGCTTCTATTATGGAATTTGCAACCACAGTCTGTTTCTTGCATTGCCATGATATTAATCTACTTCCCAGAAATTGACAACCTCCTATTGTAGACTTCTTATCCAAGCTTGCTCTAGCATAATCACTATCAGTGTATGCTACCAAATCAAAAGGTGAATCTTTTGGATACCAAAGGCCCAATTTAGATAGACCTTTTAAGTATCTAAAAATCCTTTTCACATCATGAAGATGTGAAACCTTTGGATCGACTTGGTATCTAGCACAGGCACACACTGCAAACATGATGTCAGGTCTTGAAGATGTAAGATACATCAATGAACCAATCATTGATCTATCTAAATGAACATCCACTTCTTCACCATCTTCATCCTTGAGCAAAAGCTTTTGAGTTTACATAGGTGTGTTTGCTGTCTTGACATCAGTAAAACCAAATTTCTTCAAAATCTTAGTCACATACTTGTCTTGACTGATAAAAATCCCTTCCTCCTTCTGCTTTACTTGCAGTCCTAAGAACAATGTGAGTTCACCCATAGAACTCATCAGAAACTTCTTATGCATCATCTTCTCAAACTCAGTGCATAATGACTTCTTTGTAGAGCCAAAAATGATATCATCTACATACACTTGAACTAACAGAATATTACCTTTGTCCCTTCTGATAAACAAAGTCTTATCTATCTTTTCTCTCTAAAACCCATTGTCCAACAAATAAGTTGACAAGGTTTCATACCAAGCTTTAGGAGCTTGATGCATTCTATAAAGTGCCTTTTCTACTTTGTATACTCTGTCAAGGAAGTATGGATCTTCAAATCCTGGTGGTTGACAAACATAGACTTCCTCTTCAATCTTACCATAAAGAAAAGCACTCTTGATATCCATCTAGTACACCACAAAGTCTTTAAATGAGGCATAGTCTAAAAATAGCCTAATTGCTTCAATTCTTGCAACAGGGGTAAAGAATTCATCATAATCAATCCATTCTTCTTGTATGTACCCTTGAGCAACCAATCTTGCTTTATTTTTAATCATAATTCCTCTTTCATCCTTTTTATTCCTAAAGACCTATTTAGTGCCTATGGGCCTTTTTTCATTTGGTAAATCTACCAAGGTCCAAACTTCTTGTAATTTGAATTATAGAAGCTCTTCTTGCATAGCTTATATCCAGCTTGGATCCTGCAATGCTTGGATTACCTTTTTGGGTTCTACTTGTGATAAGAAGCAGGCAAACAAGCAATTTTGAAAGTCTTTATGGTTTGTTCTTTGCTGAACTGAACTAAACAAACCATGTTCTTCCAAATTCTTTGTCATTTTTCTTGTTTGAGGTGCTGAATTCAAGTCTCCAATAATTTGTTCAACTGGATGATCTTTGTGTACTCTTGTAGTTGGAATAGAACTGACTGGCATAAATGCATCCAAATTGTTCATGTCAGCCTCTGCACTAACATCTTCATCATCATCTGAATAGACAATATCTTCCAAAGTAGGCATATTTGGTTCATCTATAAGTTCAATGCTTGCTTTTCTACCAACAACATTAACTTCATTTGTGCTAGCAGCATTAACATTATTAGTATTGTTAACACTAACATCCTTCTCTTGATCATTACTTTCATCCTCTTTACTTTGATCACCACCTTCTTTTCTTGGTTCTTTAGTAACCTTCTTTTCATCATCTCCTGAAGGTTTGAATCCAGCATCAGGAGAACTCTTTAAAATTTGAGAGAATGGTGGATCAACAGTCCACAATGGTAGCAGAATGTAATCTTTGCCAAGTATTGTCTCTATTCTAGCTTTACCTGCACCATCACATGCTTTTGTACCTGCATTACCATTAGACTGATTTCCTGCAACAACTGGCTTATAATTCATTGACTTTGTTAGTTGCATCAATATCAAAAAGCCAACTTGGTACCACATCAATCAATATAAGGTGTGATACTTTACTAAACTGGAACATACATTCTCTTCAACATCCTAGTTCACTATTGAATACTCAAATGATTTACTATTGATTGAGTACCCAACAAAGAATCCTTCATCAGCTACCATCAACTTGCCTAAGTGAACTATGATATTGAAGAATTGTAACCAGGACACCCAAAAATGGTTTCATAAACCAAAAAGCTGGTTATTCTACCAAGAAAAAAGTTCATTAAGTAGGGTCTTGTTATGAGGCCTTTAGTTTACTAATACCCTATTTTGTACATAGCAAGCAATATTAACTGCTTCGGCCCAAAAAGTAGTAGGTAGCTTAGAATCAGTTAGCGTTGTCCTAGCAGCCTCAATTAGTGTTCCATTTTTTCTCTCAGCTACTCTATTTTATTGAGGAGTTCTAGCTACACTAAATTCTCTACATCTTAATACCTTTTCTCCTACAAAACTGATGTCACCTCCTTATTCTTGAACGTCAGTTCCATTGTCACACCTAATAACCATTAACCCTATTGATCAATTTAGATTTTCTACTCTAGTTATAAAGGACTTAAGTATGCCACTAGTCTCATCTTTAGTAGCTAGAAAGAAAACCCAACTAAACCTACTGTAATCATCTGTGACAACTAGGCAATACATCTTTTTCATAAGCATTTTACAAATGTGGACCAAACAAATCATAGTGTAACTTATGCAAAGTTGTTGCGGGTACATGATTGAACTTACTGTTCTGAACTTACAAGAAGCCTATGTGCTTTTCCTTTGACAAGTCAACACAGGTTTAGATTTATTTCAAAAAAATTCAAAGGTAAAACCTCGTACAAGATTTCCTTAACCAGTTTATTTCCAATAGTTTTGAAATTTAAGTGTCCCAACCATCTCTATGCCAAAGTTCAGATCATCAAATGGTTGGAGTTATCTAAGAGATAAATATAGAACCTCCTTAGGAATGAATAAACTTTAAACCAACACTCTACATATTGTTCTTTTCTAGGGAACTTTAAGTAAAACTTAAACTTTTAACAGTTAACTTAAAGTTTAGAGATAAAACAATGCATATAGTGTCATTAAAGAGAACACTATTCTTTTTGTCAACATTTGTGAAGACATTAACGATGTTAAGACTTAAGTCATCTTACAAAATACACAATCTCAAAATCTAAATTACCAGTTTTTGATTATACACCATTTTCCTATGATTTTCCCATCATTCGGGTTTTTCCTCCAAAGGCAACAGATCCGTCCATACAATCTCTTCATAGTCTGTAAAGATAGGACATTTCCCTGTCATGAGCCTTTGAGCATGCCACTTATCAATCAACCTTTTATCCAGTAAATCCATTGTGGGACTGCCCTACCACATTAGTTAAGAAATCAGTTACCTTTTTGGGGACCCAATCCATCACGTGACTTAGATCTTCTTGTGCATCCACATAATCAAACTTTTTCCAGGTTGAAATCGAATGCATAGTCCGAGTTTAGAAACATGATCTACAACTTTAGTCCTTTGGTTTCCAAACCCAACAAGACAAAAGACTGAGGCTTAACAGAATTAACATTATTTCCCTTGTTAACAGCATTAACTACTGCTTTTGGCCTAGCAACATTAACTATTGCTTTTGGCCTAACAATATTAATTTTTTTATCCTTAACATAATAACGCCTCGATTAAATTACTGTTTTTAAATGTCAACATTCTATATGAATGGGCCTCTAATAGTTAATGTGTTGTTTTTATGAAAGATTTGTCCATTGGTCTCTCGCAGCATCACTGTATTTTTGGGTGAGCAGTATTAACTTGCTCAGGTAGTATTACCTAATAACAAACCAAAGACTTTTATAGTAATGCTAGCGCTCTTGGAACATGTTCTCTTTTTAAACCACAAGGTGAACTTTTTAGCAAAGTTTTTGATGATCTCACCATTTTTTTTTTTTTTTTACCTTTAGCAATGTTCCAAATAGTTTTTGTAATTTTGACAACAGTTTTTATCACCTTTTTTACAATCTAGACCATCTACCTGCAAATGATCAAAAAACTTCCACAAACAGAACAAGCTTTATTAAACATCTCAAAATACTATCCTTAATCTTGAGACAATCAAATATATATCTAGTTTTCTTTATTGCCTCTAGGAAGTATAAATGTTTTGCCTATTTTGCATAGTCATGATATGACAGTTTTTCCTAGCATGTCTTTTCTTGCTTTTAGTTTGACAAACTCTATCTAGCAAACTAGGCTTAAATGTTTATTTTCAATCTCTAGCCTGAGGCATATCATCTTCCTCATAACAGACACCCAATCCTCATACATTAGCAACATTATTCTTCTACTACTTTAGCTTGCTTCACTAGCCTTAGCTCTTCACTGTTCTCAACTATAGTGCTTAATAACTATAGGCTCACTTGTAAACCTCTCTAACCATAGAATGACATATCAGGTTTGGAGCATAAAGTATCCTCTATAAGGAGTGAGAACCAACATTTACCCTTAAACCTGTTTTGCACTTTATCAACTATTTGACAAGTCTATTAATTTGCTTAAGTTTTTAAGATAATCTCAAAATTTTCTACTATTAGCAGAAATTGATTATCTTTTTGGTATTTGAGCCAGTTCTAACTACACCTCTAAGCACTATAATCGGCTTTTTCTCTTAAATGAATCTCATTATTTATAGACCTGATAACTTCCTCATAAACATACTTGTATTTTTCTTATAGACAAGAATCCTTGCTTCTACAGACTCTAAACCTGTTTTATAAGCAATAGTATTTAACTTAGATGTTCTTACGTCCTTTTAACGAGTTGTTTTTTTTTTTTCATTTGTTTCTTAAAATTTTAACATTTTCCAACAAGAAGATGCGAATAGTTGTATGAATCAGAGGATACCTCAAAGTTAGAACGATGGTAGAAGATTAACCATGAGTGCAAAGTTCAGTTGGAACTTCTCTGCTTGAATCACTCCAATCAGTACCAGAACCATCCACCAGATACCAAACCATTAGAATAGTTGTCTCCACAGGTAGCAAAACCCTTCTTGTGTTCTCCCTAATCATGTTTCATTGTCCTTGAGCCCTGCACTTCCTACAAAGTTGTCTCCTTTTTGTGCCAGTTGTAACACGCCACCTAGGACATATCAGACCCAATGGTCTCATTACATTAACAGTACGCTTTCTTTTAGTGTCTCTCAAGAATCTCTTGCCCTCTTGTTAACATAAGCCATCTGTCACTTCAAGTCATTCTCCTTTCTGAATCATCAGGCATGAATTTGTTACAAGTCCTCATTGTCAAGTTGGTGGACGTGTTTGGGTTGACTTATTGCAAAGGAAAGCACAAGATAACACCATCACTCAAGTTTATCAATGTTTTTAATTAACAACAGTAGTTTGAGTGATAGCAAGTTGTAGCACCCATGAGCAGTAATTAATTGCTCCATTTGTACTGCAAGGTGAGCTATTGAGGACACAATAAGGCTACATTTTATGTATTTGTGTTTGAGCTTGATGTCCCTTTGACCTCTGGTTTTCATAGATCTTCAAGTTGTTGTAAAGATCATACAAGCTTAATGTATCTATCTCAGGCTTGTTCCTTCATAGAATGGCATGTGTGTTCCATTCTGGTGACAGACTTCTTAAGAACTTCTGATTTACATCTTCTTGTAAGATACTTTCACCATGAATCTCCAACTGACTGATAAGCTTTTAAAGCCTATCAAAGGTTTGATCTAACACCTCTGAGCTAGATGCAGTAAAATTTTCATACTGCTGCTTTAGAAGATTCCTCTGAGTCTTTTTAGTAGCAACATTCCCTCCAAACCTCTTCTCAACAGCTCAAAAGTCAATGGACTTGGCATCTTTGATGGAGTTAAACTTCAATTGATGTTCATTAGGGATGCCCATCAATAAAGTGCTTCTTGCCTTCAACTCTAACCTCCTTTGTGCCTTTTCTTCAGCAGTTGTAGGAGCAATTGTAGTCTCAACACCTTCAACAACTTTTGTTATTAGAGGTGCATTACCATTCTCTATGACTTCCCATAGAGAATAATTAATCATCTAGATGTACTGTTCCATCCTCACCCTCCAAAGCTCATATTCACTGTTTGAGCATAGGCACTTTTGATGCAGCCACCATATGTGCTGAGTCATGATCCATCTCTTTGTAACAAACAGACCTTGAATGTAAAAGCAGTTTCTTCTTAACAAAGTTTCTCAAAGCAACAAGCTCTGATACCACTTGTTGGTTCCCAGTTAACTTCTAATGATCGAATTCCTTAAGCTTGTTTAAGGATTAGTTATGCTAGATAAATCTAAACACAAACTTAGTTAAAAAAACTTTGTATTGATATACTAAAGTATATGCTGAATCTAATCTTTAAGTAAAAGAAAAATTCTTCCTAACACAAAGAATATAAATTCAACCAATTAAAAGCTCTAATATTTAATACAAATAATACTAATACTCTCCTATTTATTAGGGATACCAAATTACCCTTGAAGCTATGAATTAACGACTAAATACATAAAACTCTAGCCCAAGGACTACTCCTTTTATACACCAAAGATTCCTAGTTGATTTACAATATATTCCTAAAACTTAGATTATTCTCAAAGATCTATTCTATAAATAACTATCCTTATCTTTTAAGTAATCTTGATCTTCAAGCAATCTTTATCTTTTAGCAGTTGTAACTTTGTACTAGCAGCATTAACTGTGTACAAGCAGATAACTACTTAGAATATTCTCTTTAATTACTATCACCAGCAAACTTACTTACTCTAGCAGCACTAACATATACTAAGCAATAGTATCTAGTAGTACTAATATACACTAGCAGTACTAAGTTACACTAGCAGTAGTAACTATGAACTAACAGTACTAACTACTTAGCATATTTTTCATTAGAGTTAATGAATAGCACTAAATTTTACTTAGCAGCAGTAACAAACCTTAGCAGTAGTAACTTCAAGAAGGCTTTTAATCCCAACAATACCTAAGCTTGGTCTCTCTCTTGGAAAGTGGGGTTGAAAGGTCAATGTGTAATCCCCACTGATCATGGTGAAGCCTCCCTGAAGATTTTTAGGGGAGTAGTGGAGTAAGGATTCAGCTTCAAACTTTGATATTCAGTGGGTATCTGTGAAGTATCAGTGGATTCAAGAGATTCATTGACTGCTTGACTTTCAGGGACTAGAATTCTTCTAGTATTAAAGTTAGGAAGTTTGCTGTCAGGGTTGTGTCTCTCAACCCAGTCTTTGGTTTTTGGAACCATTTATTGGTTATATATCATGAAAGCAGGAACAAAAAGATTTTCATTTTCATTCATTTTAGATGACGACTCAGTGAATAATTCACCACCAAGAACTTTCCCTTCTTTATGGTGAGAAATTTCTCACTATACATTGACTAACTTTTTGTAAGCTAGTTAGCCATTATTTGTGTAGAATGATCCTATTTCTCCTCTTTGATTGTCTAAGAGCATAGATTTTAAACTTGTATGATTTCCAATGTGAGTTTGAATTCAAAAAGTGACAGCATCAAGCTTGGCTTGTTTTAAAATTAGCAATTCATCTCTACACTTGTTTAATTCAAAAACCATTTTGTTATACTTAGAAAGTAAGTTTAATCATTGCTCTTCAACAAACTTAAGATCAATGTTGATATACTTTAGGTAATTTTGACAATTGGCATCTTCATCCATAGAGAGAAGAGTGTTTACCTTTCTTATGGTGATGTCTACCCATTCACCATTGCGAGCATAACTCTTTCCAACAGTGAGCTCATCATCAACTAGAGCCATCAGTACCTTGACTTGAGTGACTTCTTCATCATCAGAAACCTCTTCCTTATCTAAATCAAAGGTTGCAGTGACTAAACCTTTATTTTTAGGTTGGAAAGTCTTTGGGTTCTAAGAACTTGAGGGACTTGCCTCAAGGAGTGCAAGCTTAGCTTTTATCTTCTTGTACTCAGACTTGTAATCTTTATGAAACTTTGGATCAGCTTGACTACTTGAGTTTGAAGAAGACTAAATAAGTTTTGGAGTAAACTTTGGTTGAGACACTGATGAGTAATTATTAACTGGTGATTTGTAAGAAGGTTCAAACGTTTTAGAAAAGCAGTCTCTTGCAAAATAACCTTTGTTGCCACATTTGTAACATTCAGTATTTTCATTTGCTTTTTGACCTGAGAATTTTTTTTTATTTTTATAAAACATTTTGAATTTGCTAAAAGGGCTCTTTCCCGATACTCAATATCTAAGTCTCTTAGATACTCATCACTAGACCTTTCATCTACTTCATCATCGTAATTTTCTTAGAAATCCTGGATGACATTGTTAGAAAAGAAGACAGTAGAAATTGCAGTGCTTGAGGGAGTAGTAATGAGGACCTTTTTGGCCTCAGAATACCTTGTTTGGATTAGGTTGTCCTCATAGACAAACCTCTCATAGATATCTGCAAGGTCAAGAGTCTTAGTATGATTGGCATTCCTTAGTCCTTGAGAGAAGGTTAGCCATTTCTCAGGGAGGTTATTCACAAAAACAAAATTGATTTTATGTTTAGAGAGGTTAACACCATCATTGGCAAGCCTTATTGAGCAGGGTCTTATAACGGGTGTAGGTCTGTGAGAGACTTTTAGTGGACTTTGCCCTAAAAGTTTGATACTCAAGTTTCAGATCCATGATTCTATTTCCTTGGTATTTGAGGGACCTTCAAAGCTGTAAACCAAGTCAGTCCATGTTTCTTTGGCTAAAACACAGCTAATGACTGATTCTATTATGTCATCTGGTAGACATGACATAATGATGCTTTTAAGGCGCTCGTCTTGAACAACCACCATCCTCTCATCTAGAGTCCATTGGGACTTAGGCTTAGCATCACCATCAGTTATTTTAGGCTGAAATGGACCATCCTTAATACATTTTAAGCAATAGGGTTCCATTCCCACCAAGTAGCAAAGCATTCGCTTTTTCCACTTATTAAATTTTCCCGGCTCTAGTTTAGGAGCGATAGCAGCATAACTACCTCCCTTTTTGTCAACTAGCAGGGGTACATCATTTACTGCAGCCATTTTTAGGATCTAGGTTTTAAAAACTTAAGTAAGAGTAAGTTTTACGAACCTGAGGCTCTAATACCACTTGTTGTTCCCACTTAGTTAGTGAACAATAACTACAAAGTTATCATTAACTAACTCATGGCTTGCAAGTAAAGTAAACAATTTGTTCTTTGAAAAGATTTGTGTACGTAAATATAACTAATAAGTAAAAGACACAAAAATAACTTTTCAACGTTTAACTCTTTCTATTAAGAATTATACCCCATTGTATGCGGAACTACAATAGGGACTGAATGACAATGTGTGTGTGATCTCCTCACTAATAACTTTGCATAAACCTAAAGTGTTATGCAAAGTTAACTATTATGCTAACCAACTAAGCTTGCCTAGGGACTTAGTAGATTTGGAAGAGTAGATGTGTGCTTGTGAAAGTTACGACTTTGAATGCACAAACTTGACATTTACTCCGTTACAAGAGTTCTATTTATACTACCTAGGTAGGGTCACACCCACATGGGTGGTAAGCACTAATCCCAATCCTAATACGCTAGTACATTTGTACAGCTTTGTCTCTATTACAATTTCTATTCTAGGTATGGGACAAATGCTCTTTCTAAGTTCAGTCCTGACACGGAACTTGTCTTATACCCTCTTCAGGATAAGTTAACTTCAGGAGATAAGAGCTTGGACTTATCTTCTTTCAAACCATCCCGCCTATTCTTCAGTCTCTTGTCTTCAGGGTCTTCTAGTTGTTGGAGATCGTATTGGGCTCAATGAGTCTATTGCCATAACTCACTGAACCCATCACCTTCTTCTTTGGCTTAGGCTTCATTCACTGAGTACCGCCTCACTGAATGCTAGAGTCTTTCTTGTAGACTCAAGCTGAGCATCTTGAAGGTAACTTACTGAGCGACTATTCACTCAGTGACCTTGAATTGTTAAAGGATAATTACACTTAGGTTATTTTGTATTCAAATCCTAAGTGAGGAATCAGTGGGCAATGAAATTAGCCCAACAGGTTGGACCATCATGCTAAAAAAATGCCATCCTTGTCCCATTGTTTGTCTAGAACCGGTCATAGAATCCTAGGGGCTCGAGATTGCTTCTTTTTGTGTCGGGTTCACTTAAAACTCAAAAACCTTGATCGTAAAATATTTCCCGAAGTTACTTAGTATTTTTATTCACTTTAAAAATACTTTTCCCATAACTTAGAGTATTTACACGACTTATTTCCGCATTAAACTTCCCAAAAATCATTTTGAACTTTATCGGACGTGTCGGGACTCATTTATGGCATTTCATGCTATTCACGGGTCAAACCACCCGGAACATAATCAACATAATAATACCCTCTAAAAATGATTGTTATACACCATCACCATAAAACACCTTAATCACGTAAATCCACCATCGTCAACACGGTACTTGTTCTAACATAAAATGACTAAAGTCAAATAGTCAAAGGACTAAATTAGAACATTCAAACTCACAAAAAGGGCAAAGGTTACATTCTACCCCCCTTAAAAGAATTTTGACCCCAAAATTCAGCTACTACTAGCACTAAACAAATGCGGATACTTAAGTTTCATCTGGTCCTCACGTTCCCACGTGAATTCAGGTCCACGTTTTGAATTCCACCGAACCTTGACGATGGCAATTCTACTCCGCTTAAGCTTCTTGAACTCTCTCTCCAAGATTTCCACAGGCGCTTCCACAAAATTAAACTTAGCATCAACTCAGATCTCATCTAAAGGTACTTGCAGTGTTGGGTCAGCCAACCACTTCTTAAGGTTCGACACGTGGAACGTGTCATGAACACCATTCAATTCCTCAAGTAGTCTAAGTCAATAGGCTACAAGACCTACCTTCTCAACGATCTCAAAAGGTCCAACAAATCTAGTCTAGTTTACCCTCCCCTTCTTCCAAAAGAGCGAACCACACACTCTTTCCAAGCGATACTTTGAGTAAGACATAGTCACCGTACACTAAACTCTAGAGCATTCTTCACTTACCCCGGCATAACTTTTTCTGCTATCCACTAACGCGCAAACACTTAAGTCTATCCTTAATCTGCGAGATCTTCTCAGTGGTCTCTTGCACAAACTCAGGCCCTATCAACTGACCCTCTCCAACCTCTGCCCACATAAGCAGGGAACGACACTTTCGGCCATACAAAGCCTCAAACGACGCACATCTCACACTAGAATGATAACTATTGTTATACGAAAACTCCACTATTGGAAGATGAACATCCCAACTTCCCCTAAAGTCTAGGATGTACGCCCTAAGCATGTCTTCTAAGGTTTGGATTGTACGCTCACTCTGACCGTCGGTCTGAGGGTGGTAAGTCGTACTCATGTCTAAACGGGTTCCTAATGCCTCTTGCATTGACTGCCAAAACCTTGACGTAAATAGACTATCACGATCAGATATGATCGAGATCGGCACACCGTGCCTAGCAACAATCTCATTCAAATAGATTCTAACCAGCCTATCCATCTTATAATCCTCACGTATAGGTAGAAAATAAGCAGACTTAGTCAATCGGTCCACAATGACCCAGATTGTGTCATTCCCACTACTAGTCCTCGGTAACTTCGTAACAAAATCCATTGCTATCCCCTCCCATTTCTATTCGAGAATCTCAGGTTGCTGTAGTAAGCCAGACGGCCTCTGATGTTCAGCCTTAACCTTCAAACAAGTCAAACATCTACTAACATATACCGCTATATCTTTCTTCATTTCCGGCCACCAATACCTATCTCTAAGGTCATAATACATCTTATCAGCTCCTGGGTGTACAGAGTACTTTGACTTGTGGGCTTTATCCATTATCAGGGTTCTCACATCACCCTTCAAAGGGACCCATATTCGATCTAGGTAATACAATGCTCTATCATTCCTACATTGTATCATCTCATCTAGTCATCTTTACAATCCCGTAAACTCACCAGATGCATCCTTCTGAGCCCTTAGTACCCTATCCTTGATACTCGATTGAAGGGTTATTTTCATAGCTCTATTTCTCTAAGGTTTCACTCTCTCTTTCCTACTCAGTGCATCAACTACTACATTCGCCTTACCAGGGTGGTAGCGAATTTCGCTGTCATAATCACTAAAAAGCTCTATCCAGTGACGTTATCGCATATTCAATTCCTTTTGACTAAAGATATGCTGGAGACTCTTATGATCGGTATATATGACACTCTTTGTCCCATACAAATAATGTCTCTAAATCTTAAGTGCAAACACAACCGCACCCAACTCCAAATCATAGGTGGTGTAGTTCTTCTCATGGATTTTCAACTGCCTAGATGCATACGCTATTACTTTACCTTTTTGCATCAATACACATCCTAATCCTAGACCTGATGCATCACAATACACCTCAAAATCTTCCGGACCCTCAGGGAGAGTTAGAACAGGTGCATTACATAACTTATCCTTCAAAGTTTGAAATGCATTCTCCGGCTCCTCACCCTAATCGTAGGTCGTACTTTTCTAAGTCAAGACAGTAAGCGGCTTAGATATCTTAGAAAAGTTCTCAATGAATCTACGGTAAACCCTGTGTAGGGAATTAAAAGTCTTCAATACTCTAGTACAAACCAAGCAAAGGCGACATGTTTTAGTACTGCTCAAATTACAACTGCCAGTACTAACCAGTTAGTACTGCTAGAGTAAGTTAGTACTGCCAGTACTAACTTAAGACTGCTAAAGTGATAAAGACGTGTCAAGTGATTTGTATTGACTTATTCAGTGTCTATCTTAAAAAGTTAGAAAGATACGTATAAGATTAGAATTATAGAAGATTTGTAGTTATCTTGTAAAGGACTCCTTAGTGTATAAAAGGAGATCCTAGGTTATGGTGTTAGATATACGTTTTGATATATAGCTTCGAGGTTGTAAACCCTAGTACTACACAGAGTACTCGTATTATTGATAATAATAATATTGGAGCTTTTCAGTAATATCATTGTTTCATTATGTTACTGTTTACTGTTTTATTAATTTTTCTTCTAAGTATTAAAGATTAGATTTCACATAAAATTTACTTTTTTAGTATTAACAAAGTTTCTTCTACCATAGTATTTTGGATTTATTACTAAAGTAACTAACCTTTACAAGCTAAGAAATCCGATCTATAAGTTGGGAATCAACAAGTGGGTAACAGTATCGTTGTGTTTTTAAAACTATTGATTAGAAGAAACTAACAAGAAGAACCCTTTATTTCACAAGAAAAGAATGATCTAAAACTGCTTCAAACCACGAATACTGGAAAAGTTGCCCCATTCTTTAAATAGGGTGAATATGATATGGTTGAGGCAAAGGATTGAGCAATTACTTTCAATGTACAAGACTATCTCTATGGGAAGTCATAGAGAATGGAAACTCATTAAACACAGCTCAAACAACAACAAATGTTGAATGTACCCCCTCAACTATACTAATTATACCGATAATATTTGAGTTTTAGATGAGTTCCTGTAACTACTAAAGAAAAGGTTCAAAAGAAAATTGATGTGAAGGCAAGAAGTATGTTACTGATGGCACTTCCTAATGAACATCTAATGTACCTTTTAATTACGTACACAAGGATGCTAAGACTATTGTTTGCTGCAATAACAAACAAGATTTGGTGGTAATGAAGCCACAAAGAAGACTCAAGAAGACTCTTCTGAAGCAAAATGTGAGAACTTTAGTGCTCCAAGCACAGAGTCTCTGACACTATTTTTAAACAGCTTAAGAAGATTATAAATCACTGCTGATCTTGGTGAAAATATTTCACAAGAAGATCTCAATTTGAAATTTTTAAGAAGTCTGTCTTCTGAGTGGAACACTCATGTTGTGGTCTGGATGAATAAACCTAATCTAGACACAATGAGCTTTAATAATCTCTATAACAATTTCAAGATTATTGAACAAGAGGTTAAAAGAACTACAAAGTGCTCAGAACATGGCTTTTGTGTCATCTCCATCATACAATAAAATAATACTGCTTATGGAGTTGTACTTTGCTTACACACAAGTTTAGCACGGCTAGTACTCAAGTTAGTAATACTAACTTAAGTGATGCCACTGTTTATGCATTTTGGCCAATCAACCAAACGGGTCTCAACTTGTACATGAGGACCTTGAACAAATCCATAAAGATAACCTAGAAGAGATGGATTTGAAGTGTCAGTTAGCATTGCTGAGTATGAGGACAAGAAGGTTTTTTCCAGAAAATGGTATGAAAGATCACTATCAATAGGGAGTGACATAGCTGGATATGGCAAGTCCAATGAGTGTTTTTTCAACTGCGCACAAGAAGGGACACATTAGGCAAGGAGTAGCAGAGGACCTAGGAACCAAGATAGCAGGAACAAGAATCAAGACAGCTCTAGAAGGACTATAAATGTGGAAGTAACTTCTACCAAAGCCATGGTGGCTATTGAGAGCTGGTTTGACTTAGGCATATGGCTAAATGGATGAAGTCCCTACAAAATGGCTCTTATGGCTTTTTTAGACTCAGAGGTAATATTATGACAAAACTTGTTTTAAAAACCCTGTCAAAAAACTTTGAAACTCTTAAACTCAACTTAAGGATTTAAGAATAGATTTTTAACAAATCTTAGTTTAATGTTAACTATTTAAAAAAGAGGGTTTAGCATCATGTGAGAAGAGCACTTGTCCTTTACAAAAAGAATGAGTTAGTTTTTATGATCAACTTGCAGTTCTTAAAAGTAGATAACTCATATAAAGACTCAAAATTAGTATGCATAAAAGTGAGTAGAAAAGTCTTAAGGCAAGGAAAAAGAAGCAGATCACTAAAATATGAAAATTTTGATAATGTCTTCTAAGATCGAGTCAAATATAATAGAAGATCAAATAGCTAGACATAAAAAGTAGAAAGGGTATGGGTTTGTAAGCTATAATGTTGTTCCACCTCCCCATACAGGGTTATTTTCACCCCCAAATCTTGATTTGTTCTACTCCGGTCTAGAGGAGTTTCCATACATGTCCTAAGTTTGAAGGCGATGGACCTAAAGACTATAAGGAGTGTAATGAATATATTTTTCCAAACTATGAGGACAGGAAAACTCTGAATGCCCCTAGTTGGTTAAGGAGTTGGTGTCAGATGATAAGTTAGAGAAGAATACTATTTTTCCTACTATTGCTAAGATAGAATTTGTTAGACCTAAACAACAAGAAAAAAACAATTACGAAACATTTAAGTATCTGAAATTTACAGGTCACAAAGTCCTAAGGGAAATCCCAGAAAATGGAATAATTCAGAAGTCCAACAGCTAGGAAGTGACTTTTGTGATGTATAATAAAGCATATGTTTTGAGTGTGTAAGTTTTAAACCATAGTTGATAGCTGACGTTAATTACCATCAAAGAGACAAGGGTGGTATCCAGAAATAATTATACAAGGGTTGAATTACAATTATTCACTCGAAAGGCCACTCTAGTCTCACATGAATATGGGTTTCCAAGGGCATTTTAATGAAAACTGGCCTAAGACACTAATACTGCAAGGTCCCTTTTAATACTGCTCATCTAAAAAACTATAGTTAATAGTGCTAACCTCTCTCTCATCTCTACTACTCATCCTCTCCTCCTCTCCTCTCTCACGTTTTATTCTCTAAATCAGTCACAATCAACTATAAAGAGTCCGGGGAAGGTGTGATGCTGTCAAATAAGAACAACATTAACTACCAAAATTTTATTCAAAAAGATAATAGCAGCTAAGAGAAAATTTTATACTGCTTGGCCAAAAGCAGTTAATACTTCTAGTCCAAATTCACAGTAGTTAATGTTGTTTAGGGCAAAGTCAGGTTAATGATGTTAAAGGCCTCAGCATAGTGGCTGGAGACCTACCAAACTTAAATATGCATCAATTTATTTACAATTGAAGAGACATAATTATGTTTATCACGAGGCAGGATCCAAGTCAGTGCTGCATGTGTCCCCAAAGGAAACCTAATTTCCTTATTATTATGTGCAGGGTCAGTCCCCAAAAAGAAGATCAAGGCTATGTTTATAAGTGGATGTCTCAAGGCACATGACAAGAACTATGTGCCTATCTCACTCAGACTTAGTAAATTGAAGGAGATATGTTATCTTTGGGGGAGGAGCCAAAGGATGGCAAATTACTAGTAATGGAACTCTTAAAACTGATGTTAGGACAGCTAGCACCCCAATGGATACAAAAAATCCTTTGCTCAAGGACTCAGATGGTGATGATGTTGATGTTCATATCTATATGGACAAAGATCATTGAATCATTGATGTTATCTTACATCATCTAGACCATAACAATACTTTTAACAGTATGTGCATGTACCAAATTCCAAGACCAACACGCAAAGGTTTAACACTAACATGATATGTAAAAAGATTATTTAGTACCCTAAAGGCCAACCTAAATTAGGCCTTTGATATCCTAGAGATTCTTCCTTTGACTTGGTGGCATATTATGATAGTGACTATGCTAGAGCAAGCTTGGATAGGAAGTCTACAACAGGGGGTTGTTAGTTCTTAGGATGCAGATTAATATCATGGCAGTGCAAGAAGCAAACTATGTTGCACTGTCTTTATAAATCGTGAATATATGGGCTGGCTTGCTAGTTGCTGTAGACAAGTACTCTGGATTCAAAATCAAATGCTAGATTATGGGTATAATTTTATGCACACTATGATTAATATTGACAATAATAGTACTATATGTATTATTAAGAATCCTGTTCTACACTCTAAAACAAAACACATAGAGATTAGACATCATTTTATAAGAGACTGCAATGATAAAAAGTTAATTCAAGTGGTTAAAATACACACAGATAACAATTTTGTAGACTTATTTACAAAAGCCCTTGATGTTGGAAGGTTTTAGTACTTGGTTGCAAGTATTGGAATGCTAAATCCTTAAAGTTTTAATCTCTTTGTGTCTTTGTAATGTTTTGTAAAGGATTAGTACTGTTAGTTGGTAACAAATTAGATACTCCTCGCTAATATAACTTTTACTGTTAGTTATACTTAAGACTTCTAGTAATAATTAATACTGTTAAGAAGAAAATGCTTTTGATTGTGTTTTCTTGGTTTTGGACTAACACTTGCAGGATAAGCAAAGCAGTATGGTTAGACTAACAATTGTGGAGTTTGTTAGAGGAAAATCTGCTGATTAATAACAATTGGGAAGTCCTTTAAAATCTTTTTCTTAAAATCAACCTATGTCTGCCAGTGAGCCTAATGAAGCATCTAGGCATAGTCTATACTGAATACGAATTGATGGCTTTTAGTTAGTCAGATAGTAACTGATCTAACTCACTATTTACCATTTAGTCTACAGACATCTGGTTTAGAGAACAACTAGAAAACATGAATCTAATACATTTGTGTTAGAGGTAACACCTGCCACTGAGCTAGAAACCCTGTCAAGAAGGCTCTTTTAATGGACTATCTGAACACAGTGCAGTAATTATACTGAAATCATTGTTCTCAGACACCAGAGGTTTAAGATGCTACCGAAAATGAATTAAGTGTCTTCCTTTACACTTAATCCTTTCAAAAGTATGAGTGTAGTATTGTTTTGAAAGAAAATTTAGGTTAATACTGGTGGGTAAAGTTAATACTATATTGCTCCTACCCACACTCAAAAACTTTTTAGCAATATGAAGAGGGCTTCTAAGGGTTATACTGGGGAAAACATTCCATTGTTTCCTGCAATGATTGTTCAGGGCCCAGTTGTCCAGGCCAAGTTGTTTCAGGGTGAAAGATCAACACACCTAGATTTGAGTCCCATCACACAACCCACCAGTTGCTCCATCAACCTCACAAGCACCCAGTTTCACCACCTCTAGGAAACAACCAGACAGGGAATCTGTGCTTCCTCAGCCGAGATCACCTACTCAGACCCCTAAGCAGATGAGGGTGCATCCCATAGTGTGGATGTCAAATATGGCAGGGGCTACAACAATTGTTACTAGCATTAGAACAAGGACAGGTCAGTGGGAACAAGGATAGCCCCCTACCAGCCCCAAGATACCACCTCTTTCCATAAGAGTTAACACACTTGGAAGTGATGAGGGCAGTATGACACAACAAGAATTGATGGTTTTCTATACAACATTTTCAAAGAAACTAGAGAGCTTGGAGACAGACTTGAAGTAGACCAAGCAAATATACGGTGCTTCTTATACTAGCCTTATCAAGAAGGTGAAAAAGGTAGAGAAAATAGCTAAGTCCAGCCAAGCTAGACGAAAGGCAAGAATTGTTGTCTTTGATGATGAAGATGATTTGGAGGATCCTTCCAAACATGGGAGGAAGATAGCTGCAATTGATCAAGATCCTGGCATTTCATTGGTAATACATGATGCAGAGATTCAGGGGAGGTATGGGCATGATAAGGAAGTTTCTACTGCTGAGCCAGTTTCTACTGCTGGTGTAACAGTTACTACTGTTAGTATTGCTGTTAGTACTGTCAATCTTACAAGAAATGCTAAAGTTTCTACTACTAATGACAATACTATGGCTGAGACAATGGTGTATATCAGGAGAGTGTCAGTCCAAAGACCAAGTAAATGTAAAATGGCGGAATGCTGAAACGTACAGACCAAGACAGAAAAAGTTGCGAGTAAAAAAAAAAAAAAAACAAGAACAGAAAGACTAGAGAATGAAGCACTTGAGATTGGCAAAGCTGAACTTGAGGAAGAAGAGAGGCAAAGGATTGTCAGGGTACATGAAGCAGCTAGCTCTTTTAATGTTGAAGAATGGGAAGACATACAAGCTAGAGTTGAAGCTGATGAAGAGTTAGTGCAGAGTTTACAAGCAGAGGAAGAGACAAAGAGGTTATATGCTGCACAAGAGCTAACGATAGGATAACAAGCCACCATACAGGCTACAATAGAGGACCTAAAATTTCCTAATTATATCAAGAACAAGGGAGGTATACACTGTAGCATTGAGAGGTTAAATCCTTTAATGAGATTAGACTTTGTTTGTGAAACAACAAGTGAGGAAGGTAAAAACCACTTTTGTTCCAATAGAGAGTGAAGGTTTACCAGAGCAGTTTCCAGAGCTTGCCAACTGGGAATTCAAAAATGCTGCAAAAGAAGAACTTGATCAAGACAGTTCTAGAGGCAAAAGATGGTGAAAGCTCGAGAACTAGCTAAAGAACCTAGAGATAAAGAAGAGTTGATGAACTGTCACAAAGAAGAGGCTACAACAAAATGAAAATAAAAATTTCCAGAGAAAGGAAGAATTGTTGAAGCCCGTACAAAACTAAGTATCTAATAATTGACAAGGAGAATTACAACTGAAGGCACTCGAAATACTGAGAAGGATCATCAGTAGTTGGAATCATACTAAAGGGTACATCAACTTCTTTAATATATTCTGAAGCCTTTGACAGGGATGTCTTATGATGCTGTGGAGTCTGGGTTAGAAAGAGATTTCAATATCAACAGAACTAAACAAATGACAAAGAAAGAGCGATAGGGTTAGTTTTGAAGAGATATATTTAATCCTGAAACCAGTGGAGACTCTTATGATCGGTATATATGACACTTTTTGTCCCATACAAATAATGTCTCTAAATCTTAAGTGCAAACACAACCACACCCAACTCCAAATCATGGGTGGTGTAGTTCTTCTCATGGATTTTCAACTGCCTAGATGCATACGCTATTACTTTACCTTTTTGCATCAATACACATCCTAATCCTAGACCTGATGCATCACAATACACCATGAAATCTTTCGGACCCTCATGGAGAGTTAGAACAGGTGCATTACATAACTTATCCTTCAAAGTTGGAAATGCATTCTCCTGCTCCTCACCCTAATCGTAGGTCGTACTTTTCTGAGTCAAGACAGTAAGCGGCTTAGATATCTTAGAAAAGTTCTCAATGAATCTACGGTAATACCCTGTGTTGGGAATTAAAAGTCTTCAGACTTAGTACTGCCAAGCCAAGAGTTAGTATTGCTCAAATTACAACTGCTAGAGTAAGTTAGTACTGCCAGTACTAACTTAAGACTGCTAAAGTGATAAACACGTGTCAAGTGATTTGTATTGACTTATTCAGTGTCTATTTTAAAAAGTTAGAAAGATACGTATAAGATTAGAATTATAGAAGATTTGTAGTTATCTTGTAAAGGACTCCTTAGTGTATAAAAGGAGATCCTAGGTTATGGTGTTAGATATACGTTTTGATATATAGCTTCAAGGTTGTAAACCCTAGTACTACACAGAGTACTCGTATTATTGATAATAATAATATTGAAGCTTTTCAGTAATATCATTGTTCATACAGTTTAGTGTTTCATTAATTTTCTTCTAAGTATTAAAGAGTAGATTCCACATACTCTTTAGTATTCACAAAGTTTCTACCATAGTTGTTTTGGATTTTACTAAAGTAACTTAACCTTTACAAGCTAAGGAATTGATCTTAAGTTGGGATCAACAAGTGGTATCAGAGCTTGTGTTCTGAAACTTTGATCTAGAAGAAACTAACAAGAAGAACCCTTTACTCACAAGGAAGAGATGGATCTAGAAACTGCTCAAACCACTAATACTGTAAAGTTGCCCATTCTTAAATAGGGTTAACATGATATGTGGATGCTAAAGATTGAGCAATACTTTCAAGTACAAGGCTATGCTCTATGGGATGTCATAGAGAATGGAAACTCATTCAAACCAGCAGCTCAAACAACAACAAATGCTGATGGTACCTCAACTACACTAATACCAGGTCCTGTAACTACTAAAGAAAAGGTTTAAAAGAAGAATTATGTGAAGGCAAGAAGTATGTTACTGATGACACTTCCTAATGAACATCTAATGACATTTAATTAGTACAAGGATGCTAAGAGTTTGTTTGCTGCTATACAAACAAGATTTGGTGGTAATGAAGCCACAAAGAAGACTCAGAAGACTCTTCTGAAGCAAATGTATGAGAACTTTAGTGCTCTAAGCACATAGTCTCTTGACTATATTTTTAACAGGTTTTAGAAGATTGTAAGTCAGCTGGCTATCTTGGGTGAAAATATTTCATAAGAAGATCTCAATTTTAAATTTTTAAGAAGTCTGTCTTCTGAGTAGAACACTCATGTTGTGGTCTGGAGGAATAAACCTAATCTAGACATAATGAGCTTTGATGATCTCTATAATAATTTCAAGATTATTGAACAAGGGGTTAAAAGAACTGCAAGCTCAAGCTTAAGTTCTCAGAACATGGTTTTTGTGTCATCTCCCAGCAGTACTAATAAAGATAATACTGCTTATGGAGTTAGTACTGCTTACACTCAAGTTAGCACTGCTAGTACTCAAGTTAGTACTACTAACTTAAGTGATGCCACTGTTTATGCATTTTGGCCAATCAACCAAACGGGTCTCAACTTGTACATGAGGACCTTGAACAAATCCATAAAGATGACCTAGAAGAGATGGATTTGAAGTGTCTGTTAGCATTGCTGAGTATGAGGACAAGAAGGTTTTTCCAGAAAAATGGTAGAAAGATCACTATCAATGGGAGTGACACAGCTGGATATGACAAGTCCAAAGTGGAGTGTTTCAACTGCCACAAGATGGGACACTTTGCAAGGGAGTGCAGAGGACCTAGGAACCAAGATAGCAGGAACAAGAATCAAGACAGCTCTAGAAGGACTATAAATGTGGAAGAAACTTCTTCCAAAGCCATGGTGGCTATTGATGGAGCTGGTTTTGACTGGAGCTATATGGCAGATGATGAAGTCCCTACAAATATGGCTCTTATGGCTTTTTTAGACTCTGAGGTATATAATGACAAAACTTGTTTAAAAACCTGTCTAAAAAGCTTTGAAACTCTTAAAACTCAACTTGAGGATTTAAGAATAGAGTTTAACAAATCTGAGTTTAATTTAGCTACTTATAAAAGAGGGTTAGCATCTGTAGAAGAGCAACTTGTCTTTTACAAAAAGAATGAGGTTATTTTTTATGAGCAACTTGCTGTTCTTAAAAGAGATATCTCATATAAAGACTCAAAAATTAGTATGCTTAAAAGTGAGTTAGAAAAGCTTAAGCAAGAAAAAGAAAGCAATCAACTTAAAATTGAAAATTTTGATAATGCTTCTAAGAGTCTAGACAAATTAATAGGAAGTCAAATAACTGATAAAAGTAGAAAGGGTGTGGGGTTTGTAAATATAATGTTGTTCCACCTCCCCATACATGGTTATTTTCACCCCCAAATCTTGATTTGTCCTACTCCGGTCTAGAGGAGTTCTAACAGCCTAAGTTTGAAGGCTATGGACCTAAGACTAGTAAGAGTGTTAGTGAAGATATTTCTAATGAGGTTAGGGAATCTCCTGATGCCCCATTGGTTGAGGAGTTGGTGTCAGATGATAAATTAGAGAAGAAAACTGTTTTTCCTACTGTTGCTAAGATATAATTTGTTAGACCTAAACAACAAGAAAAACCAGTTAGGAAACCAATCAAGTATGCTAAAATGTATAGGTCATAAAGTCCTAGGGGAAATCAAAGAAACCAAAATAATCAAAAGCCCCAACAGCTAGGAAGTAACTTTGTGATGTATAATAAAGCTTGTTTTGTCTGTGGAAGTTTTAACCATGTGCAGGTTGACTGTAATTACCATCAAAGGGAAAGGGTGGTATCTAGGAATACTTATACAAGGGTAAATTATAATTATTCTGCTAAACAGACTCACCCTAGTGATCACATGAACATAGTTCCAAGAGTAGTTTTAATAAAAACTGGCCTAAGATTACTTAATACTGCTAGGCCTGTTAATACTGCTCATCCCAAACTATAGTTTATAGTGCTAGACTAATGTTACATTTTTCTAAATCAGCACAATCAACTGTAAAAAGGCCCTATCAAATAAGAACAGCATTAACTAACAAAAATTTTAGCCAAAAAGTTAATACTGCTAAGGGAAAATTTTATACTGCTAGTCCAAAAGCAGTTAATACTGCTAGGCCAAATTCGGCAGTAGTTAATGTTGTTAGGGCAAATCAGGTTAATGTTGTTAAGGCCTTAGCATGTTGGGTTTAGAGACATACCAAAATTAATAGTGCATCAATTACTTTGAAGAAACATGATTATGTTGATGCACGAGGCAGATCCAAGTCAGTGATGGCTTGGGTCCCCAAAGGAAACTAATTTCCTTATTTTTATGTGCAGGGTCATCCACAAAAAGAAGATCAAGGCTATGTTGATAGTGGATGCTCAAGGCACATGACAGGGAACATGTCCTATCTCTCAGACTTCAAGGAATTTGATGGAGGATATGTTACCTTTAGGGGAGGAGCCAAAAGAGGGAAAATCACTGGTAAAGGAACTCTTAAAACTGTTAAGCTTGATTTTAAGGACGTGTACTTTGTCAAGGAGTTACAGTTTAACCTTTTTAGTGTTTCACAGATGTGTGACAAAAAGAACAGTGTTCTTTTTACTGACACTGGATGTTTTGTTCTGTCTCCTGACTTTAAGTTAGCTGATGAAAGTCAGGTTTTACTTAAAGTTCCTAGAAAGAACAATATGTATAGTGTTGATATGAAGAATATTGTTCCTAAAGAGAGTTTAACTTGTCTTGTTGCAAGGCCACACTTAATGAATCAATGCTATGGCATAGGAGGCTAGGTTATGTAAATTTTAAAACTATTAATAAACTTGTTAAGGAAAATCTTGTGAGAGGTTTACCTACAAAACGTTTTGAAAATGACCAAACTTGTGTTGCTTGCCTTAAGGTAAAGCAACATAAAGCCTCTTGTAAGTCCAATATTCAGAACTCTAGTACTCAGCCTTTATTCATGTTGCATATGGAGTTGTTTGGTCCAACTTTTATGAGCAGCTTAATAAATAAGAAATATTGTCTAGTTGTTACTGATGATTATAGCATATTTACTTGGGTTTTCTTGCTAGCAACTAAGGATGAGACTAGTGGCATTCTTTAGAGCTTTATAACTGAGGTAGAAAATCAAGTTGATAAGAAGGTAAAGATAATCAGATGTGACAATGGAACAGAGTTCAAAAATAGAGTCACGAGTGAGTTTTGTGAAAAGAAAGGCATTAAGAAGGAATTTAGTATAGCTAGAACTCCTCAACAAAATAGAGTTGCTGAGAGGAGAAATAGGACACTAATTGTGGCTGCTAGAACCATGTTAGTTGACTCAAAGTTACCTACTACATTTTGGGCTGAATCAGTTAATACTGCTTGTTATGTACAGAATAGGGTATTAGTAGTTAAGCCTCATAACAAGACCCCTTATGAACTGTTTAGAGGTAGAACACCTGCTCTAAGCTTCATGAGACCATTTGGGTATCATGTTACCATTCTTAATACCTTAGATTATTTAGGCAAGTTTAATAGAAAGTCTGATGAAGGATTCTTTGTTAGATACTCAATGAATAGTAAGGCTTTTAGGGTATACAACATTAGAACAAGGAAAGTAGAAGAAAACTTGCATATTAGGTTCTTGGAGGATAAGCCTATTATTGCAGGTGATGGACCAAAGTGGTTATTTGATATTGATGTTCTAACAAAATCAATGAATTATGTGCCAGTTGTTGCAGGTACAAACTCTAATGATCTTGTAGGTACAGAAGAAAGTATTGGTGCAGGTCATTCTAGCAAGGAGACAGGATCTAGCCAAGACTACATTTTGATGCCACTATGGAAAGATGGTTCACTATTTGATTCTTCTTTAAAGAATGCTAGTAATGATGAACCACAACCTTCTAGTGATGCTGGAAAGAAGGATGATGAAGGTGTAAATAAAGAAAGTGGAATTGATGATCAAGAGAGACCTGAAAATAGTACTCAAGATGTTAATACTGTTGGGCCAAGTATTAATACTGCCAGTACAAATGTTAATACTGGTAGTCTAAATATTAATATTGTTAGTCCAACAGTTACTACTGCTCCACTTGAAGCCACACATGCTGATTTCTTTGGTGATGAAACAGAAGTGGATATGAGCAACATTACTACCACATATCTAGTTCCTTCTACTCCAAATACAAGAATCTATAAAAACAGTCACTTGATTTCATGTGATTGAATGATGTAAACAATCTGGTATATCAAACACAAGGAGAATGAGTAAAGACTATAAAATAAACTAGGGTTTATTATGTTGTTTGTTTATGAAGGGAAAACTCATGAAGACCTTCATACTTGTCTGTTTGCTTATTTCCTATCCCAAGAAGAGCCCAAAAAGGTCATCCAAGCATTAAAAGATCCAAGCTAGATAGAAGCTATGCAAGAAGAGCTTCTACAGTTTAAGTTACAACAGGTTTGGACCTTGGTGGATTTACCACATGGCAAAAGAGCCATTGGTACTAAATGGGTGTACAGGAACAAAAAAGATGAAAGAGGTATTGTGATTAGAAACAAGGAAAGGCTGGTTGTATAGGATTACACTCAAGAAGAGGGAATAGATTATGATGAGGTTTTTGCTCTAGTTGCTAGGATTGAAGCAATTAGGCTGTTCTTAGCCTATGCCTCATTCAAAGACTTTGTAGTCTGCCAGATGGATGTAAAGAGTGCATTTCTGTATGGCAAGATTGAAGAGGAAGTTTATGTCTATCAACCTCCAGGGTTTGAAGATCCAGAGTTCCCTAACAGAGGTTATAAGGTAGAAAAGGCATTATATTGTCTACATCAAGCTCCTAGAGCTTGGTATGAGACTTTATCTACCTATTTATTAGATAATGGATTTCAGAGAGGTCAGATAGATAAAACTTTGTTCATTAAAAGAGTCAAAAGTGATATTCTACTAGTTTAAGTATATGTTGATGATATACTTTTAGATCTACAAAAAAGGAGTTATGCACTAATTTTGAGAAATTGATGCACAAGAAGTTCCAGATGAGTTCTATGGATGAGCTCACTTTCTTCTTAGGACTACAAGTGACACAGAAAGATGATGGGATTTTCATCAGTCAAGACAAGTATGTGGATGAAATTTTGAAGAAGTTTGGTTTTTCAACTGTGAAGACAGCAAGTATACCTATAGAGACTTCAAAGCCTTTGATGAAGGATGAAAATGCTGAAGATGTTGATGTTTACTTATATAGATCAATGATTGGCTCATTGAGGTATTTAACATCTTCAAGGCCTGATATAATGTTTGTTGTATGTACTTGTGTAAGATTCCAAGTCACACCTAAAGTTTCACATCTTCATGCTGTGAAAAGAATCTTTAGATACTTGAAAGGTCAACCTAAATTAGGCCTTTGGTATCCTAAGGACTCAACATTTGATTTGGAAGCTTATACTGACAGTGACTATGCTGGTGCAAGTTTAGTCGGGAAATCTATAACAGGAGGTTGTTAATTTCTTGGAAGCAGATTGATTTCATGGCAATGCAAGAAGCAAACTGTAGTTGCTAACTCTACTACTGAAGCAGAATATGTGGCTGCTGCTAGTTGCTGTTGACAAGTACTCTGGATTCAAAATCAAATGCTGAATTATGGATATAATTTCATGAATACTAAGATTTTCATTGACAATGAAAGCACCATCTGCATAGTTAAGAATCCAGTGTTTCACTCAAAGACTAAGCACATTGAGATTAGACATCATTTTATCAGAGATTCTAATGAGAAAAATATTATTCAGATGATCAAGATTCACACAGATCAGAATGTTATAGATTTGCTTATAAAAGCATTTGATATTGGCAGATTTCAATATCTGATTGCAATTATAAGAATGCTTAACCTCTAAAGTATTGATTGAGGGGAGGTTAATTGTGTTAATATGCAGCAGATTATGCACAAATGATGCTAGAAATGGAATAGAACAGCAGCTAATGATGAAATTCAAGTTAGTATTGTTGGACTAACTTACTATTGGTAAGTATAATTAGTACTGCTGTTATAATTAATATTATGAGCATTGAGAGAAAGCAAAAACAGATAGAGAGAAAAAGTGAGCTTAAAAAGAAAAGAGAGATGTAGTGAGTTCAAAAACAGAAAGAGAGATGTGTGACAAAAAAACAGACAGAGAGAATTGAAAGGAAAAAAGAAAAGAGAGATGTAGTGAGTTCAAAAATAAAAAGAGAGATGTGTGACACAAAAACAGACAGAGAGAATTGAAAGCAAAAAAAGAAAAGAGAGATGTAGTGAGTTCAAAAACAGAAAGAGAGATGTGTGACATAAAAACAGACAGAGAGAATTGAAAGCAAAAAGAAAAGAGAGATGTATGAAACAAAAACAGACAGAGTGATTCAGTAAGAAAAAGAATTGAGAGATAAAGTGAGAAAAAAATAGAAAGAGAGCTTGTGAGAATCAAAATTGTTGATGGGAATGCTTTTTGGAACAAAAATGAGGTTAAAACTGGTAACTCAAAAGTTAGTACTACTAGGTATTACTTAGTACTGTTAGGCTAAACTTAGTACTGCCAGGCTACCATTAGTGCTATTTGGGAATAAAAGATTTCTGGCAATTAAATATAGCCGTTTGAGATAATTCTACCAATTACTTCGCTTATAGGTTTCCTTATTCTGGATAATTCATAATCTTTCTTTAAATCACAAGATTTCTTCAATATAAATTCAGTTGGTCCAATCAAAACCTTAAGTGTTATCTATATAATCTCAATTGACTTTTCCAAACACACATACTCTCATACACGATCATAACCCAGAACTCTAATCAAACTTTTCTCAATCAACAATGGCGAATTTAGAATTCTGTGACACACACAACATGGTCGCCTACTTAAAGAAACCAGAGGAGAGTGAAGGATTTCACCAAATAGTGGATTTTCTCAATGCTATTCACATAAGGTATGCTCTTACAAAAAATCCTACTATCTATGTTTCTCTCTTCAAACAGTTTTGGGAAACTGCTACTGCCGAAACACTTGATAATTTAGAAATTAAATTAACTGCTACAATAGATGGCAAAGTTAAAATTGTTACTGAGGCATCCGTTAGAAGGCCTCTCCAATTAGCAGATTCTGATGGTATTAGTTCTTTGCCAACTACCGAAATCTTTGAACAACTTTCCTTAATGGGGTATGTGTCAATTTCAGACAAATTGACCTTTCAAAAAGGACACTTTTCTCCTTAATGGAGATTTCTCATTCATACCATTCTACATTGTCTAAGTCCTAAGAAAACCTCTTGGGAATAATTCAGTAGCAATATAGCAACTGCTATTATTTGCTTGTCTACTAATAGGAAATTTAATTTTTCTAAACTGATTTTTGATGGTATGGTGAAAAAATTGGATAGTAAACAAAATTTTTTAATGTATCCAAGATTTATTGAAGTGTTTTTGAACAAGCACAAGAGACTTCTTCAACCTTACACAAGACTTTATATTGCTCCTACCCACACTCAAAAACTTTTTAGCAATATGAAGAGGGCTTCTAAGGGTTATACTGGGGAAAACATTTCATTGTTTCCTACAATGATTATTCAGGGCCCAGTTGTTCAGGGTGAAGGATCAACACACCCAGTTGAGTCCCATCACACACCCACCAGTGCTCCATCAACCTCAAAACCACTAATTTCACCAACCTCTAGGAGAACAAACAGACAGGAATCTATAGTTCCTCAGCCCAGGTCTCCTACTTAGTCCCCTGTAGCAGATAAGGCTGCTTCCACAGGTGTGGATGTTAGATATGGAGGGGATATCACTACTGTCACTAGTTTAAAAGCAGGACAGGGCAGTGGTAACATTGATAAGACCCCTACCATGCCCCATGATTCACCTCTCCTAAGAGTTAACAAGCTTGGAAGTGATGAGGGCAGTATGACACTACAAGAATTGATGGTTTTATGTACAACATTGTCAAAGAAAGTGGAGAGATTAGAGACAGACTTGAAGCAGACCAAGAAACTATACGATGCTACTTATACTAGGCTTATCAAGAAGGTAAAAAAGTTTGAGAAAACAGTTAAGTCCAGCCAAGCTAGAAGAATGGCAAAAATAGTTTTCTCTGATGATGACGATGATTTGGAGGATCCTTCCAAACAGTGTAGGAAGATAGATGAAATTGATCAAGATCCTGGCATTTCATTGGTACAACATGATGTAGAGATTCAGGGGAGGTATAGGCAGGATATGGAGTTTGACTTAGATGTTAGTACTGCTGAGTCAATTTCTACTGCTGGTGCAGCAGTTACTACTGCTAGTGTAGCTGTTGTTAGTACTGCCAGTCCTACAAAAAGGGTTTCTACTGCTGATGACATTACTATGGCTGAGACACTAGTGTATATTAGGAAGAGTGCAGCTAGAGACAAAGGTAAAGGTAAAATGGATGAATCTGAGACAGTACAGACCAAGACAAAGTTTCAGCAAGAACAAGAAAGACTTGGTTATAAAGCAGCTATGAGATTGCAGCTGAACTTGAGGAAGAAGAGAGGCAAAGGATAGCCAGGATACATGAAGCAGCTGTCATCCATATTCTCTACCTGATCTTTGGAGATAGACAACTTAAGATATGACGAACAATTCTATATCACTCACTCTATGGCTTTTCTCTATATTCTGTTCTTTATCTCTTATATTATAACTATATCTCACTTTCTCCGGCTTACATAAGATATGAGTCGTGCACCAATACTTTCAGTTACTGTATTCTTACTAAAGTCAATTCACTATCAGTATTGCGCCTACTAGCAGTTTCAACTTGGCTGATGTCATTACATACAGGCATGACCGACATATGGCGTCTGTAGCCATAATTCATGTGAATGTATTGTTGACTAGTCACAAATCACATAATGGTAACAAACTGGATGTATAGCCACGTTGGTCTATCCCGACTTGACAGATATATCAAGTGCACGCTCTCGACAGAACGTTAAAGCCTGATATGCAATGTTTGTCTGATCTAAAACTTTCCTAGCTCTATCTAATGTTGTATACAAGTTAGATTAACTATAAATAGTATCCAACAAAGAAATCCTTTCAGTTCAACTTTCCATAAAACGTACCTAAATAAGTTAATGTATTAAGAATAGGTAACATGACACCCAAATGGTCTCATGAAGCTTAGAGCATGTGTTCTACCTCTAACCAGTTCATAAGGGGTCTTGTTATGAGGCTTAACTACTAATACCCTATTCTGTACATAGCAAGCAGTATTAACTGCTTCAGCCCAAAATGTAGTAGTGTAACATACGCAGCCTCAAGCCACACAGACTGGAGTTACGATATGACACAGGCCTACAATTAGTGTACTATTTCACACCATCATTAGCACTAGACATTTCTGTGTCAAGGACTGCTTCTAGCTAACACAAATTATAGCGCATCACGCTTAGATACGCTTGAGTCGATTTATTAACAACAACACATTACAACTCTACAACCAGACAAATTAAAGTACGGCAAGCTCTAGGATCTTTACTCTTAGTGGCTACATCTGAGTATAGACTTTACTTTCTTATCAACACTAGACTCTTCTAATCTGCGGTTGAAAGAAAAGCTGCGGAGTAAGAATGCAACAGTTAGTCCAAAGCTTAGAGGTTGAAAGGCAGATGAAAGTTAGTGTAGAGGAATATAAGCAGATGGAAAGAGAAACGGAGTACACAGAAGTGCTTAAAACGAAGCAAGAATGCTTGCAGAGCTTATCAACTAGAGAAAGAGGTATTTTGCTGCACAAAGAGCTGAAGAAAGGAGGAACAAGCCACCCACACAGGCTCAACAGAGGACCTATATGTCTAATTATATCAAGAACATAAGAGGTTATACACTGCAGCAGTTGAGAGGTTATTTCCTTTTTGAAATAGAATCAAGTCGTTTTGATTGTAAACAACGAATGAGGGTGAGGGTACAACACTTCTTGTTTCAAAAGAGAGTAAAGTTGACAGAGCAGTTCCAGAGTTAGCAGCTAAAAGTTCAAAAAGAGATGCAGAAGAAGAACTTGATCAAGAAAGTTCTAAGAGGCAAAAGACTGGTGAAAGCTCAGAACTAGCTGAAGAACCAAGAGATAAAGAAGCTGATGAACTGCCACAAGAAGAGCTACAACAAATGATGATAATAGTTCCAGAGCAAGGGATGAATGTTGAAGACTTATAAACTAAGTATCTAATAATTGACTGAGAGATTTACACTGAAGGCACTAGGAAGTATTGGAAGATCATCATAGTTGGAAAACATACAGAGGTACATCACTTCTTTGATGATATGCTAAAATGACAGGGATGACTTAGTGATGCTATGGAGTCTGGTTAAAGAAAAGTTCAATTTAACAGAACCAACAGATGACAAAGAAAGAGAGATATGTGTTGAATTAAAGAAATTATTTGAACTAGATACAGATGATGAGTTATAGAAGCTTCAAAAGCATATCCATGATTTAACTTGGAAGCTTTATGATTCATGTGGAGTGCATCATATGTCTACAGAGAAGGGAATAGACATCTACATGCTGGTAGAGAAGGAGTATCCATTGTCAAGAGGAACTCTTACATTGATGCTGGTTGCAAAGCTCTTAGTAGAACAAGATAATGAGATATCTAGAGAACTTCTTAGTAAGATATTCATGCAGGCTGAAAGACCAAGAAGATGATGTGTTTAGAAGAATCCTCTCCGAGAACAAAGTTTAATTCAAGAAACTTGATGATTTGGAGGTAAATCACAAGTTTAGGGGAAGATTGTTGGGAATTAAAAATCTTCATACTTAGTACTGCCAAGCCAAGAGTTAGTACTGCTCAAGTTACAACTGCCAGTATTAACAAGTTAGTACTGCTAGAAGTAAGTTAGTACTGCCAGTACTAACTTAAGACTGCTGAAGGACTTGAGACTGCTGGATGAAGATTAAGACTGCTAAAGTAACAAAGACGTGTCAAGAGATTTGTATTTACTTATTCAGAGTATTATCTATATAGTTAGAAAGATACGTATAAGATTAGAATTATAGAAGATTTGTAGTTATCTTGTAAATGACTCCTTAGTGTATAAAAAGAGATCCTAGGTTATGGTTTTATATGCACATACACATTTTTTGATTTATAGCTTCAAGGTTGTAAACTCTAGTACTACACAGAGTACTCGTATTATTGATGATAATAATATTGGAGCTTTTCAGTAATATCATTGTTCATATAGTTTATTGTTTCATTAATGTTCTTCTAAGTATTAAAGAGTATATTCCGCATACTCTTTAGTATTCACAAAGTTTCTACCATAGTTGTTTTGGATTTATCCAAAGTAACTTAACCTTTACAAGCTAAGGAATCGATCTTAAGTTGGGATCAACAGATGAGGTTGTCCATAAGGAGTTGGGTGACAGTTTGGTGAGGGTTGCCACTACTGCTTCTAGCTTAGAAGCAGAGCAGGACAGTGGTAACATAAATAAGACCTAATCCAAGGCAACACATAATGAATCTAGTTCCCAAGGAACTTGTGGAGTTCTAAATAACTCCTTAGATTGTTTTAAGCTCAGTAGGATAAAATAACATTGAACATAAACATATGTATAGCGGAATTAGCACAAAACAATGTTACTCTAACAAAGTTTCATCATTATCTTCTATGATACATGACTACTACAAGCCCTAATTCTACCTTGATCAATGGTAGAACGTGTTATCTAAACTATAATAGGGAATCAAAGATCCTTGAGGCTAATACAAACTAAACCCTAAGAGTCTACAATAAGACCTGACGCCTAGAACACATACACACTTTTTTTGATGTTTACATCTTAACACATATAGAAAAGTACACGCCTGATATCTCTTTATATAGTAGAGATATCTAGGTTCACAAAGGATAAGTATAAAGATAAACCTTTTAAACATTTAAGTTTATCTTCTGAATCTTCTATCTGAATAAGGAGATCTTCTAGTATCTTCAAAATCTTCCATCTTTTGAAGAATTCCAGCTTTGCATTTAAGTCCTTTTGTTTCATTCTTTTATTCACTTTGTCTCATCAAATCAAGAATCCCAACAATCTTCCCCTATTCGATGATGACAAAACAAACAAAGTCGTGTACGAACTTCATCATAAAGCCTTTAAACAAAGCTTCCCCTGAAGTTGAGATGTAATCATCTCCCTGAATGAAAAAAATCTTCTTAATTCAGACTTCCTTTGTACGATGCCACACCAAGGATCTACAAGTTGCAACCTGTTAATATTTCTTCCCCTTTTTGTCATAATCCAATAGGGGACTTATGAATGTAAGCAACTTTGATCTTGACCACTACAAACCAATATCACACTTCTAATCCAAGCCTTCTTGCTCCTTAAATTACCCACCATTAAGCATAATAAGAAAAATGAACTTGAGAAGTAGAAACTCACACTAGCAGTAGTAATAATGACTAGCAGTAGTAAAAACCTTCACCTCATGTGGTGCATTTAAATGGTTTAACGTTTTAACAATAAGCTTCCCCTGAAACCCATATGTTAACCATTTCTTGAATCTTCAATTCTGTAGGCTCAATGTAATGATCACTAATGAAGAAAACTAAGTATAACGAACTTGATGTAGAAGTAGAATAACCCAAACTTGTGCCTTATATCTTGTACTATCCATGTGACTTCGAACTTATAAATAAATCTGTGAAATATAAGTAGATCGCAACCTCTTGACAAAAATCCTCATCTTCTATGAGACACATAACCAAAGTGATAGCAAATGTACGCATTGAGCACCATAAGAGAAATCACACACCTTTGCTAGATTTTGACAAGTCTTCGTCACAACATTGAAAACACAAACAAGTTACCTCCAAATGTTGTAAGCCATTTGAGATATGATAAAACACGTACCCAAGTAATTCCACTTCACCGTCAAATAAGTGATAAACAATCCTCTCCGTAATCAATTGTTTCAAATAATCCCAAAAATAATAGCCTTTTATCCATTTGAATGAATCTGAATCCGTCAGCTTCCCCGTAAACCAATCAGTAGCAACCAACAGTAGTAACTCCTTCTATTGGCAGTATTAAAAGTATACAAGTAGCACAAACCTTGGTTTAAGTCTAACAGTAGTAACTGCTAACCCTAGCAGTACTAATAACCACAACAGTATTAACTTCCTTTTGTGTGTGTTGTATGAGATCCAAAAACTATGTGTTGTCCGATATATGACAAAGCTAGCAGTACAAACTTTCATTGCCAACAATACTAATTATCAATGAAGAACTAATTCAGGTGGTGGTCCCTGGTGCCAAGAAACCATAAGGGATACTATTGCTCAAACTAAGTTTGAGAGTGTATCTAAACATTCTAATAATTTACTGCTCGCAAGAGGTAACACACTTCAAAGTGATAAGGATAGACTTAAACTTAATGAATTGATGACATTATGTACCACTTTACAAAACTGGGTTCTTGATTTGGAGAAGACAAAGACCACTCAACATAATGAGATTGCTAGTTTGAAAAGGAGGGTCAAGAAGCTTGAAAAGAAAGATAGGTTAAGAATTCATAGGCTGAAGAGATTATACAAAGTTGGTTTGACTGCTAGGGTAGAATCCTCTGATAATGAAGAAATTTTGGGTGAGGATGCACCCAAACAAGGGAGGATTGATGCTATTGATGCAGATGAAGAAATTACCCTAGTTAGTGTTCATGATGTAAATGTTTCTGCTGGTGAGGAGGTGTTTGCTACAACTGTTGATGATATTACTTTGGCTCAAGTACTTGAAGAAATGAAAAGTACAAAACCCAAGAAAAAAGGGGTTGTTATACAAGAGCTGGGTGAATCTACAACAATAATATCTTCACAACTATCTTTATAAAAATCACAAGACAAAGGTAAAGGGATATTTATAGTACCTATGAAGCCTATGAACAAGAAAGATCTAATCAGGCTTGATGTAGAAACTGCTTTAAATTTACAAGCTGAATTTAATGAAGAAGAAAGACTTGCAAGAGAGAAAGCTAAAAAAAGAAGAAGACAATATTGCCTTGATTGAAACATGGGATGATATACAGGCAAATATTGATGCTGATCATTAATTGGCTGAAAGAATGCAAGCACAAGAACAAGAAGAGTTGTTTATTGAAGAAAAGGCTACATTATTTCAACAACTCTTAGAGAAAAGAAGAAAGCATTTTGCAGCTAAAAGAGCAGAAGAGAAAAGAAACAAACCACCAACAAAAGCTCAACAGAGAAAGATAATGTGTACTTACCTAAAGAACATGGAAGGATACAAGCTCAAAGATTTAAAGTTGAAAGAGTTTGATTCTATCCAAGAGATGTTTGACAGAGCATTCAAAAGGGTAAATACATTTGAAGACTTTAGAACAGAGTTGGTGGAAGGCAAAGAAAAAAGAGCAGGAACAAAGCTGGTACAAGAGATTACAAAGAAGCAAAAGGTGGAAGATGACAAAGAAACAACAAAGCTTAAACAGTGTTTGGAAATCATTCCAGATGAAGAAGAGGTAACAATTGATGCTATACCTTTAGCTGTTAAGTCTCCAAGTATTGTTGGCTGGAAGATTCATAAAGAAGGAAGAAAAAGCTATTATCAAATAATGAGAGCTGATGGAAAGTCTCAAATGTACATGATCTTTAGTCATATGCTTAAAAGTTTTAACAGGGAAGATTTGGAAGATTTGTACAAGTTGGTAAAAGCTAAATATAAGTCAACAAGACCAGTGGAAGACTTGGATTTGTTATTATTGGGAGATTTGAAAACAATGTTTGAACCTCATGTTGAAGATACAGTATGGAGAAATCAACAAGATTACAAAGTATTAGATTGGAAGATTTTATCAGAGATTCCAATGAGAAGAAGCTTATTTAGATGATCAAGATTCACACAGATCAGAATGTTGCAGATTTGTCAACAAAAGCATTTGATGTGGGCAGATTTCAATATCTGATTGCAGTATAGAAATATTTAACCTCTGAAATATTGATTGTGGAAGGGTTAATTGTGTTTATATGCAGCGGATTATGCACAAATGATGCTTAATAAAATGGAATGGAACAGCAGCTAATGATGAAATTCAAGTTAGTGTAGTTGGCCTAACGTACTTTTTTCTCTGGTATGCTGTTGTTAATTAATACTGTGAGAATTGTCGAGCAAATCAAAAAACCAGCTGAGAGAATTGTGAGCTAAGAAATGAGTGAAATTGGCTAGAATGAAAAATTGATAGAGAGATGGTGTGAAACAAAAATAAGTAAGCAGTGACTTTGTGAGACTATAATAGGATTGAGAGAATTTGGTGTTGAGAATGAAAAACAGAAAGAGAGATGTGTACATAAAAAACAGACAGAGTGATTCAGTGAGAAAAAGAATTGAGAGATAAAGTGAGAATAAAAACAGAAAGAGAGCTTGTGATAATCAAAAAAATTACTTGACGGGATGAATAGTGTGATTAAACTAATTATAAAACAACATCATCTTCTTCCTATTTTTTAGAACATATCTGTTTATTTCGTTATCAAATTCAGTTTACTATGTTAACAAAAAAAAAGAAATTCATATGTTTACTAAATTCTTACAATCTTAAAAGATAGATTTCATGAACAAGTAGACTATGGACAAGGACTATTTTGTTCGAAATCATTGCCGGTGGTTTTCTTTTTTATTATTGATTGTGTTTTCGTTTAGTATCTATATTCATCAAGATCATATGTGCATAATTAAGCAGTTTTCTAATGGCAGACTTTTATATCCGATTATATGACAATATTTGAGACGTGGTTATCATTATACTAGATGAACTAGACCTGATACGAAGATCGACTTATAAAACGTAAATGCGCATTCAAGAATATATACCTTCGATCCACACGAGACAGTTCGAGATCAAAATGAACGCAAGTACAAACACTGGCCCATACACCAACACTATATTTAACGTAAGTCTGGTCGAGCTCAAAGCCAAACACTGACTCGAACCTCCAAAGGACGAACTAAAACTTCTACCTGAACATGAAGCAATCGAATTAGACCCAAGCATGAACTCCAAACATGAGCATATCATGAACCATACTCTAACCCGAATCTAAAACACGGACAATAAATGCGAACCGACGAGGCCCATACTCTAACCCGAACACGCACTTGAATCAATCACCACTCCAAACCAAATAGGATTCAAGATTACGGTTGCATTATTGTTCTTTTCTTCGATCAATGTGGTGCAAGGAAGTGATCAGCAGATGCCTCCAACTTCACATCAATTCGCCCTCACTTCGGCTAGACTCATGTAGCAGGATTTTATGTCTCTCTCTCGTTGTGTTCTCTATTAGCATTTAGGGTTATGTTTCTTTTTTATTGATGAAGGATTGACAGGGAGAGTTTAAGATTAAATGCCGATTATGGCCGAGAAGTTTGGGATTTTGGACGTGACTTTTGGCTGTTTAGGAAACTATGACTTTTGGCAACCGTGTTTAAAAAGGACGTGGGCAACAACCACCTCGAAACGGACGGGATTTGGAGCAGAAGAAAGGTTAACTATATCTTATTTGACCGAGTTTAGAATGATATTCGAATCTCTTATTTTTTTGTGAGATTTCATTGGTTTAAAGAGAATGATATATTACTTGTTTGTTTAGTATTATTTAAATTAATACTAATAAGAACTGTGTTTTTTTCTTTAATATTTGTATAATAAAATCAATAAAAGCTTTCTAAAAATGTCGGATATTACATTACTGTTGCTGCTGCTGTTGCCGTTGCCGTTGCTATTGAAATAATTGATTTGCTTTATTATTATTGATAACAACCAACAAGAACAATACCCGTGCGTTGCACGAGTAGACCGTTATTTATAAGTTAGGAATTGTTATAACATCTAAAACATAAAAAAACCTTAATAAGCTAAAATGACAAAATATTTTGATAAGTATGGTTCATACCGTTGAACTCTTATCAATATGTTTGTTTTAGTCCAAAGTGCTAATTTGCATATTAAAAACTAAGATAATTAAGTTAGACGTGAGAGACGTACAAATGAGCACAGTTGCGCCAACCCACCAAGTGCATGCATCTTCACGTTTAAGATATATATAGGTGGGAACGGCCCTCATTGTTAGGATTACAAAAATGATAGTACTAAAACTCAAAAGTATGTACAATCAGTGTTTTGAAACCCGGTTCGACCCGGTTGGGTTAACCGATTAAACCGGTTTCGGCCGAAAAAAGGGTCAATTTAAACCAGGTTTGGTATTTATGAAACCCGGTTAGACCCGCTGGGTTTTAAGTGACCCGTGTTAACCCGGTTCTCGAGATCCGATCGGATTTTGTATTTTTTCATGTTTTTTACAAAATAAAGAAAACTAATTATACATATTTGCAATGTAATTTTATTTTTGCATAATATATTCGTTAGTAAATGGTTTTTAGGCTATATATATATGAAATATTCTTGACTTATATATATACTTTCTATATATTTTTATTAATTGTATATAATTTTATGTATTTAGTATATATTATATATTACTATATATATATTATATATATATATATATATTATATTTATATAGATTTATCATTGAAATATATATATATTTATATTTATTTATATATATATTATATTATATATATATTATATATCTATAACTTTTTTTTGTGTGAAGACCGGGTCTTGACCGGGTTGACCCGGTGACCGATTACGGTTATTTTTTTTTTTTTTTTTTTTTTTTACCCGGTGACTCGACCGGGTCGATTCGGTGACCCGGGTTTTAAAACATTGTGTACTTTACCAAAAGATTGTTTGGCCCCAATCAATGAAAGTAATCGTAATTGCAAATAATAATTTCGTGCGACCCGAGTCCACTTTTTCCGTTTTCTTATCCATCTACGTATTTAACTCACTATTCACTAATTTCGTGCGACCCGAGTCCACTTTTTCAGATAGATATAAAGTGAATTCAAAATTTTGTATTTACCTTGACCGATTCATAAAGTTAACGAATGATTTGTATTTTATAAACTTATGGCTTTGTGAGATTACATAAATAAAAGTAAGTTACTTCATGACATTTTGGATATAGTAAACATGCCAATATATGCTACCTACCTGGTCAAAGTTACTTGCTACAAATTAGGATATAATCTATTTTATATGGTTTGGATGTAGTTTAATGTCAATCCAATGGCTGAGAAATGATGCCATGTCATATTTTTTTCTCTCAGCCCCGTCAACAATATATAAGTATAATTTATATATATGATACAAGAGAACATTTTAGACTATGAGCTTAGGCCTAATGACATCCATACTAATGGGTCTAATACAAATTAATAACTAATATTTATAAATGTATTGACTAATACGCCCCCGCAGTTTGAGCGGAAGATGGCCGAACACTCAAACTGGTATGAAATTCCTCAAAAAGCGCAGACGGTAGTCCTTTGGTGAAAATGTCAGCATACTGGTAACGAGATGGTACATGAAGAACACGGACCTGACTATGAGCAACCATATCACAAACAAAGTGTATATCAATCTCAATATATTTCGTCCGCTGATGCTGAATAGGATTAGCAGTCATATATATAGCACTCACATTGTCACAATAGACAAAGGTGGCAGATAATAATGGTGTATAAAGCTCTCTGAGAAGATTATGAAGCCAGGCAGTTTCGGCAACAACATTAGCAACACCTTTGTACTCAGCTTTAGCATCCGATCTAGAGAGAGTATGTTGTCGTTTGGCTGACCATGAGAGTAGATTATCTCCTAAGAAAACAGAATAACCAGATGTAGACCGCCTGGTAGTAAGGTAACCAGCCCAATCAGCATCGGTTTATGAAACAAGAGAACCTGTAATGGATGCCTAAAGTCAGAGCTCAAAGTCCAATGTGCCACGAACATATCGGAGAACTCTCTTAAGAACTGCCAAATGAGGCTCTCAAGGATCATGCATATGAAGGCAAACCTATTACACTGCATTAGAGATATCTGGACGAGTAAATGTAAGGTACTACAAACCACCTACAAGACTACGATGGAGAGTAGGGTCAGAAATAATATCCCCATCATAACTAAGTTTGGATTCCATGTCAACCGGCGTCTGAGTTGGATTACAATTAACCATATGAGACCTGTCCAAAAGCTCCAAAGTATATTTCATTTGTGACAAAAACAAGCCTGTAGAGTCATGCGTAACAGAAATCCCCAAGAAGTAACTAAGCGCCCCCAAATCAGTCATATGAAACTTTATGAAGAGAAGAGATAATACGTTGAAGTAAATCCGTACAAGATGCCGTCAATATAATATCATCAACATAAATCAATAAATATGCAACCTAAGAACCATGTTGATATATGAACAAGGACGAGTCACAACGACTTGACGAGAAACCAACCCTTTTCGCATAACCTGCAAAACATTGAAACTAAGCATGATGTGCTTGTTTCAATCCGTATAAAGATCTTTGTAATTGACACACATGATGGGGAAAACGAGCATCTACGAAACCTGGTGGCTGATACATATACACAGTCTCGGAAAGGTCGCCATTAAGAAATGCATTCTTAACATCAAGCTGATGAATAGGCCAATTCTGAGACAAGGTAAGACTGAGAATCATACGAACGGTGGTCGGTTTAACAACATGACTAAAAGTATCATCACAATCAATACCAATTTGCTGACTACACCCATTAGCCACCAAATGAGCCTTATACCTAGTTAATGAACCATCGGCATGCTATTTATGCCGAACCACATTAATGTTTGGTGGTTTCGGAACAAGAACCCAAGTACCGTTTTTAATTAAAGCATTATATTCATCATACATAGCATCTCGCCAATTAGGATCTGATAACGCAACATAGGGAGACTTAGGAATAGTAGAAGTATGAGAAATAACAGAAGTATGAGAAGTATGATCATGAAAACGAAGGTTGGGCTTAACGGTGCCAACTTAGGCACGTGTAACCATAGGGTGAGTCCGGGTGGTAGGATTAGGTATCGTGTGTGTAGTTGCTGAAGTAGGGGTAGTATGGGAAAATTTAGGTTGGGTCGTGGATTGTGTAGTAGATTGTGATGTGTTATGGTGGGGTAGAGTGTCTGGATGGGCCAAGGGTGGTGTGACTCTATGCATTGGGCTAGGTGTTGGGTTATATTAGACCATAGGGGTAATAGGAGCATGTGGAGGCGTAGGATGTTGGGTTGTATTATGAATGATATGTTGATGTATTAAAAATGGAGTAGGGTCGAGAAAAGTGTACGATGTAGGTTGTAATAGAGTGGTAGAACCATATAGAAACTGGAGTTCATCAAAGGTTACACGGCGAGAAATGATGATTTTGTTAGTGGAGAGGTCAAGGCATCGATACCCACGATAATAAGCGGGGTATCCAAGGAAAATACAAGGGGTGGCACGAGGTGCAAGTTTATGAGAGGAATGAAGGTGTGGGTAACTGATGTGTTTCAAAAGCTTTAAATTTATAAGACTAAAAATACCGGATAATTATATGAAAACATACGGGTAAAAGTATAACCTACGCATGTAGTATAATCGTTTTAGGTAAGACCAGGTCGTCCACAAGGATTAGAGTAATGTTCAAATAACCAGAAAGAAAATAGACTTTAACAATTTTGAAAATAATTTTGTTTTACCAGTGATAAAAAGTATGACTACTCGGATAGTTGAAAAATAACTTATAAGTGTTGAAAATGATTGACCATGAAGATGGGACTTTAATTTATAAAAATGATTTCTCGTCAGAAAACGTTTTCACAAACTAACTTGGTGAACTTAAGACTTATATTTAGTTAACTAGACCAAATGTGTCACTTAAATAATCCAGTTATTATTATATCAAAGCTTATTTTGTTTATCAATTTATGAAAGTGGATTTCTTGGCACAAACGTTAAAGACCATAGACAAATCTTTAAAACCACATAGATCATAACGGGTCTTTCGACCTATACCGATATTATTATATAATCTAAGTCGATAAGCAAAAATAGATAAGATAAGACATAATAGGTTTGCAACATAAGCTTAAGATTAAAGCGATCAAGATCATACCAAACACTTATTCATTATCGTAACTTCACCGAGCAGTCATGAGAGATTTAGCCTCTCATGGCTAAGGAGTTCATAACAAAAGAACACTTTACACAAACTTCCTTTATTTCAATAACTAGCTAAGAAAATCTTCTTCGTTCTTGATTGTTAGATCTTTTCCTTCAAAGAAAGAGGTGTTTCTTGGTGTTTTTGGTGAGATGAGGGAAGTATGTGTGTGTGGAATGGTTTGTAGAATGAGATGGATAGTGAGGAATGAGTGCTTTGAGGATGAAAATTCGTCCTCAATTTATAGGCTAGTTTGGGTACAAAGTGCGGCGCACTTAGGAAAAAGTGCGGCGGACTTTGGGTGTTAATGTGATCGCATTTAATGGCTTTTACTAGAAGTGTGGCGCACTTACAAATAAGTGCAGCGGTTTTGAGGAGTTAATACGATAGCATTTATTAGACTTTAATTCTTCAGACTTTGGGAGAAAGTGTGGCGCACAATATTATAAGTGCGGGGGTTTTGGCTTCAAAGGAAAGTGCGACGCACAATATTATAAGTGCAGCGGACTTCATGAACTTTAGCTAAAAATCTTTCTTTTCTTGTATTCGCCTCCCAAAGTGTATAGATTATTGAGCTTGGGTCTGTAGTGTCTTCAACTGAACCTATAAGCAATTCAAGCTAATTAAGTACCAAAAGTTCACGAGAAATGGTCAAATATACATAAATAATGCCATAGAAATATGTATAATTTGGGGTTATCAAATCCCTCCACACTTAGCTTATTGCTTACATTCAAGCAATGGAAGCAAAAAAATCATTTGTCGTGACTTGGAGAAAATTTGGCTTTTTATAAGAGTTTGCATATTGGATAACTTTTTAGGCATAGACATATAACATAGCACCTCACAGAGGGATAGTGTTTAATTTTTTAAATTCACTCAGTCACTCAGATAGGGTTAAATATGCTATTGTGAAAAACACTCAATTTGCACAGACATAATCTAGACAGCTATCATAGGCTTGTACTTAACACAAAAACCTGACCGAAGGGCAGAACTTTAGTACTAGAGAGGATCCAATCTTCATGAGCTGAACATAAGCCTTTATTTCTTTGAACTACTATAACACACATATATAACTCTTTTTTGTAACAAATGGTAACTAAGGCTTGGCACAGAGCTTCTTCATTCAACCTTCAGATATTTCAGCAATATAGCATTTAAAAGGAGTGCTTGCAGGAACAAGGATTTGCGGGATACATTTCATGTGATAGACTTTGGTCTAGTAAACGATGATTAAGCACAAGTTCTAGAGCTTCTAAATTACCGACTCTCTCAAACATAATTATCAACCAATACCAATGTTCTAAAAAAGGCGACAAAGACCATACGTACACATTCGTAATGACGGAATAGACACATATGACTGAATTCAAACCTTAACTCGAACAAGCTAAAGGCATCAATTATCTTAGTTATCAAAAGTGGATACCTAAATATTCTAAAGGCTTAAAATTCTCACAATTTAGTGGACTGGGGTGTGCTAGCTATAATGTCAATCCGGTTGGATTTGCCTTATTATGAGCATTTTTTAATTCAATTTGAAAACACATAATTAGAATTTTTCATAAAATATCAGTTGGAAAGTTTTTAACAGGGCAAACATAGAGGGATATGATTAATTTTTTCTATTTGGCTC
>BQNB010010252.1:2096-23639 GCA_026074375.1 Tanacetum coccineum
AGGATCTTTATTGATTTAAATATGTTAGAAAAATTTGGGAAAAAGTGTGGTCTGATTAAGTACAAGCCGATATTGGAACTACCTATATATGCTCCCCCTCAATTAGTGAGGGAGTCTGTTAGTGTCAGTTAGGATGATTTTATAAATGATTTAGAGTTATTTGTAACTGACACATAACATTGATAACTACATAACTATATAATGTACATAGTTTACAATATACTACACATGATATTGACCTTTTAGATGGAATGATGATATCATTCAGTTCTCTGAAAAAGCCTGTAGTCAATATCACGAACACGTCTACCAACAAAGCATTCCAGGTTTCGGTAGATCTTTCTTGTCTTCAGTCGCCTTTCAATTGCCGTAATGAACTCTTTGCTCCTTGTCACGTCTTTTTAAGTCCAGAAGCCCATATTCATACCCAGATTAAGTCGCTTGATCTTAAATTCCTTGACTCTGTAATCCAGTGTTTCTAGAATACATGTCAACGTGCCATCACTAAACTTGTATATTTCGTTGAACCGCATGATCTTTCGTTTATTGTTGTTGACCGGGAAGATTACTGCTCGAGGAGACTCAATGATGGTATAATCATGCTTGAACTCATATCCCGTAGCGTCCCATCCTGGTTTAGTGAAGTTCAGCTGAGTTTGGTAGCTTTCAATACCAAGTTGGAAGTCTTCAACCCGCTGTCGAATCACTAAGTTACGGGTCCACAACTTGACAGCAGTTGATAGCATCCGTTTGTCTGAACCAGAAAGATGATCGAGATGACCTTGCAAAAGGAGCAAATTCAGGTCTTCAAAGTCACTGGGATACAGGTTCTTGAAATCCTTTTCAGCAATCTTGTGTTCTTGGTGATCAGCTCTTCGGAGGAAAATTTCGCTTAAGTAGTCATATCCGTATCATGAGTAGGCTTTAATTCTATGTGTTCAGACCTCTTTTCGACATGATGGAGATTCATGTCTGTCAATGTAGAACTTTTGTCGAGTAAACCACCAGTGAAAGATGCCATATTTTGCACTTACGTCATAAGTACACACATCATCAATCCACATTTGCTCAGGCACTAGTAATTCAAGACCAAAGTCAGGATAGCTTGCAGCCTTCATCTTGGAAAATCGAGAGTGCATGACAGCTTCCCTTGCTGCCATATCGTAAATACTCCAAGTCTTTATTAAAGAAGAATTCTATTTGAATAGTGACATGACCTAGAGGACCACCGAGAGGCAGTGGTTGATTAACATTGATTCTGACTTGATCTCCTTCCGGATTCGCCCAGTCAACCTGATTTGTGAGCATCTTGTGACACTCCTCCATCTGAAACTGAAGGTGAATTACATCTGGGTAGAATGCTTTAACAACTTCATAAGCCTGTCCTTTGAAATATGCTTGCGTAAGCACAGTTTTGTTCATTCTTTGGCAGTACGAGTTCAGTAAGGTTGTCATGTCTCCAATCTTTGCAAGGAGGGAGTTCTCGGCTAGGGGCTCATAGGTTGTGGCCAGTGTAGAGGCCCAGTTATTCTCCATATCTGACTTGTGGGAAGAAGGAATGGTCCAAGCAGGTTCAGGAGTCACCGGTCTTTCCTCTTCAGGTAGTGGTTTCCACCAGTCTTTTCTTGAATCAGCAGTTGCTGGTGTATAATCATTCCCGGAGTCTTGATCATCAGATACCTATACCTGTTCGTCAGGAGCGGAGTCATCATGTATCAGATCATCTGAAGGAGATAGCTCTTAAGCCCCTGTGATGCCAGTTGACTCATATCTAGTATCATATGTGGTCTAAGCCATAGATTGTTGAGCTGAGGTTGTAGTCTTGGATGAACTCGGAACTTTATAGACTTGTTGCGGACCTGGAGCACCAGATGCGCCTGCTGGAGGAGGTGGAGGAGGTGGCTATGATGGTGGAGACCCAGGAGGAGATCTTGGTGCGTCACGTCTCTTTTGTCGCTTTTTACGAGCTTCCTCCTAATCAGCAAGACGTTGATTGGAATAATCTAACTCCAAGGACTTCTGCAGGGCTTCATACAAGTCCTTGTGAGCGTTATTAGCCTTGTAGGAGTCGTCTTTAAACATTCGTTGTTGCAGTATTTCCTTCATATCGACAGTGGACAGATCTCTGAAGCGAGCTCGTAATAGAGCTTGCATTGCCCAGTCTACTGCATCAGTAACTATCTCATCAACAGCTTGGCTTACCTTGTGAGGAATATCGAGCTTCTCCAAGTTGTATAGTTGTGTTCCATGTTTGTCCAACCTTTCCCCTAGGGCTAAATTGTCTTGTAATAGATCCGCCATATGTTGTTCGAGTTCACCTATGCGACGGATAAGGATTGGATCTGTGGTGCTTTGTTGTGGTTGAGAAATTAGTGGAATTGTTATTGTGATTGTTGTGACAGTTGTTGTTGATGTTGGTAGTGGTGCTTGAACCGTTGTGGAGACAGGTTGTGACATTGTAAGATCGATAACTAGAGTGGTCATTAGAGGTACTGAAGAGGTGTCCTGATGAATGGGAACCGTGACCATTGACTGAACCTCCGCTTCAGTATTGGATTTATCAGGTTCGTCTTCCTGAGATTTATCCACAAGGAATTGATTGGGGAAGCTGAGTTCCTTGTCAAGATTTTGTAGAGAAGACATGGTTCTAGCGGAGCTTGCAGGTTCTTCAAGTATCACTTGATCTTCAGTTGGGAGTTTGAGGTTTTCCTGAACACTTGGGTAAGCCATTATAGTAAACTCTTCATCCATTTACTCAGGGTTTTGTTGAGTTGAAGCATTAGTGACCTCGAAGTCCATGTGTTCAAGGTTTGGTCCAGCATGAACAGCATGACTTGAGTGAGGTTGGGACTCTGCAGCATCCCTAGGGTTTGATCCAGCCTGGCCTTCATCTTATATACCAGGGTTTGGTCCAGCCTGGCCTTCATCTTGTTCACCAGGGTTTCGTCCAGCCTGGCCTTCATCTTGTGTTCCAGCATTAATCTCAGGAGACACTTCCTCATCAGATTCCGTCTCACTGTCAGTCAGACCCAATTCCACATACAATGAAGGTGATTCAGCGTGATCAGAGGGTTCAGTTGTGGTAGGCGTGCGCCTCTAGAAGATATATTGTTCAGCAGAGCTCTTTTTCTTTGGTGTCTGAAGGGTGAGAAGATCAAGAGCTACTTGTTCATTGTTGACCTTCTCTTTTCCCTTTCCCTGTACATCAGGAAGCAGTTGAATTCTCCCAGAGTCAGGTTCCCTTATAACCACCGGACGAGTTGGTCCCTAAGTACGTTCTGCTTGTTCCTTAATGCTTAGTTCCATGGCCCGTTGAATGTCTGCTTCTTTATCACCATAAATAAGTTCCTGTTCTGGAACACCTTCGTCAACAAACTCATCAACCAACTGCAGAGGGCTCTTTGGCTTTCGCTACTTTGTTACCTTACCAGCTTTAGATCGTTTTGCGGGAGATGGTACATCAGATGTCTCCTTGACTAGTTTACACTTTTTAATTTGGTCTTTCTTGGAGGGTTCAGTTGTTGTTGGTGTTGGTTTGGGTGGTTTTATGACTTTAGATGCTTTATGTGCTGAGGGCTTAGTCGGCTTAGCTGTCTTGGATTTAGTAGCCTAGGCAGCTTTGGGAGATTCGATAACATCTTCTTCCTCTGCTTTATCGTGTTCTTCATCCAGACAACGTTGATACTCAGCTACATGCTCCAGGTATCTACTGTAGTAAGGTGCACGTGTGATTTCATCAATGAGAAGAGCCTCGGGTATTGGCATGCCAAAGACTTCCGTTCTATCCTTTCCAACAAACTTGAGGGTGTTCAGAACGCTTTCCTCATGTGAATAGTAAAGAGTCAAGCCGGTTCTTGGATGTATGTTGTGCTTGGTTCTCAGGTGGTGGATGATAAGTTTGGTGAACCTAACATTTGGGATTAGCAGATGAAGGGTCTTTTTCTTTCGGCGAGCTTCCGTAGCTAAGTTCTTCCTGTCAGTGAGGAAGGTTTGTATGGATTGAACAAACTCCTCCCAAATCCGTTCAGCATAGTCAATGTTGGAGTGATGAGTGATACCCTAAAGAATCTGAAGCACGTGATGTCTTGGCCTGTTAAATCCAGCAGTTTTACCTGTGAGGCACATGTTGATCATAGACAAGATGGCTCTCCATGGTTGATAGAGAGCATTAACAGACATTGCAGACACGTTCCTGAGCGTGCTAGGGTATCCCAAAGTGTTGACATACTCAATTACAGTATCACTCGAAGGTGGAGCCTCGAAGGGATTGTTATCATTGGCCGGAGTGATATCGAGTGCATCTCTAAGAATATCTTTGTGTAGATTGAACCATTGCTCATCCAACTGACAGCTGTACAATCCTGTGGATGAGTTAAAGCATATAGTGTCCCAAAACTGCTGAATGTAGATTGCAGGAATCGTGGATGATGCTGTGAAGGCCCTGAAGAAATTAGTGTTTTTCAGTATGGCCACAGCAATTGAGAAGATATGATTCCTCTAGGACTTTTGTACATCGAGCACACTGTTACTCTTGCCGATGGGCACCCATTTGTTTATCGGAAGAATCTGATCATCCGTTCTGGTCGGTGGTGCGATAGCAGGAGCTTGTTCTGCAGGTACAACATCAGCAGGAATGTTCAAGTCAGCCATAGTATCTGCATAGACAAATCCAACAACAAGACATACATACATATATATGATGTTAGAATGGATATGGTCAATTCTGAGGTCAATGGAAGTCAACCTTGGAATAACTATGGCAAAAAGCACACTGATAATTCTCAAATACTCCCAACTGACAACACTTTAAATAATAATATCACCCAACTCGCTACCAAGATAATACACACACCTTGCTAACCAACTCGCTATAAAATATGCATAACTCGCTAGAAAATTTGAAAAACACTCTCCCCCTCAATGCATGACCTGTTTTCTATTGAAAGAGCTGTAGACATTGATTGAGTGTCAAATTTTGAAAAATTCAAGTCCGATTGATTTTCAAACAACACTTTTCCACCGTTGGTAACACAAATAATTTTCTAAAGAATCATAAACGAAAAATCATTTGGTTAAAGAAAGAGGACTTCTCCTCTATATTAAGAAATAATGCACTGAAACGTACATTAGATCGAGGGTGCATGGATATGAAGTAATCCATGCCCGGGAGAACTTAATCACCCGTTGTCAGGAACAGCCGTCTTTTTGGCGACATGCTTTCCTCAATTTGAAAAACAGGTTGCAGTCTGAAATAACTACAAGCCATTAAGACATGTTTTGAAAATTTTGAACTTCTATTCGAGCTTCATTTAAAGACCCGTGTCATTATTGAATGACATTTCTAGGTTCGTAAATGTTATCGATAAACGGAAGACATGTCTTGAAAAACTATTTTTGGTATTTTCTAATTTTTGATTTTTATGGTTTTTGTAGGTTTTATATTTCTGTATTTTCTTTTTAGATTTTAGCTATATACATATTTACATAGGATATGGGATGACCATCCTTTACTCCTCTTCTCCTTCCTGAAGACGTTTAAGAGTTTTCGGAGACATACTCTTCATACCAAGACGCGGGAGTAAAAATTCAAACCGCTCTCTTGGTAATGCTTTGGTGAATATATCCGTGAGCTGATAATCCATCGTCACGAAGTACAATTCAACCACGCCTTTCTCAACTTGCTCTCTTATAAAATGGTGTCGTATGTCAATGTTCTTGGACCGGGAGTGCTGGACATTATTGCAGCATAGAGCAATGGCACTGCGATTGTCACAATACAAGGGAATCTTATTGAAGACAAAGCTGTAGTTTGTAAGCTGTGATCTCATCCAAAGTATCTGACCACAACATCCAGACATGGCAATGTATTTAGCCTCTGTTGTAGAGATCGCAGTGCTCTTCTATTTCTCTGATGACCAGCTGGCTAATTTATCTCCAAGGAACTGAGCACTTCCTGACGTACTTCTTTGTGTGTCTTGACAGCCTGCATGGTCCGCATCTGCATAGGCCGTTAGTGCCATAGCAGTGTCTTTCGGATACCAAAGACCCCAATTAATGGTTCCTCTAAGATATCGAAAGACCCATTTAAGTGCTTCAAGATGCTTTTTGGTAGGCGAAGCCTGATACCTAGCACACATGCATACAACGAATACATAGTCGGGTCTGCTGGTAGTGAGATACATTAGGGAGCCGACCATACTACGAATTCGAGTCTGGTCAACTGGAATCCCTAAGGGGTCCTCATCCAGTTTGAGTATCCACCATGGGTGTATCAACAAGGTCACACGAATCCATCCTAAATTTCTTTAATATTTCAAGAGAAAATTTTGATTGATTAATAAAAATGCCTTCGGGATTTTGCTCCTTGTCACGTCCTTTTCAGTCCAGTAGCGCGTATTCATACCCGGATTGAGCCGCTTGATCTTGAATTCCTTGACTCTGTAATCCAGTGTTTCCAGAATACATGTCAACGTGCCATCACTGAACTTGTATATTTCGTTGAACCGCATGATCTTTCGTTCATTGTTGTTGACCGGGAAGATTACTGCACGAGGAGACTCAATGATGGTATAATCATGCTTGAACTCGTATCCAGTAGCATCCCATCGTGGTTTAGTGAGGTTCAGCTGAGTTTGGTAGCTTTTAATACCAAGTTGGAAGTCTTCAACCCGCTGTCGAATCACTAAGTTTCTGGTCCATAGCTTGACAGCAGTTGATAGCATCCGTTTGTCTGAACCAGAAAAATGATCGAGATGACCTAGCAAAAGGAGCAAATTCAGGTCTTCAAAGTCACTGGGATACATGTTCTTGAAATCCTTTTCAGCAATCTTGTGTTCTTGGTGATCAGCTCTTCGGAGGACAATTTCGCTCAAGTAGTCATATTCGTATCGTGAGTAGGCTTTTATTCTGGCTACACTAAGAATCCGCATGTGTGTTCGGACCTCTTTTCGATGCGAGGGAGAGTCATGTCTGGCAATGTAGAACTTCTATCGATTAAACCACCAGTAATCGATACCATAATTGGCACTTATGTCATAGGTGCACACATCTTCAATCCACATGTGTTCCGGCACTAGCAGTTCAAGACCGAAGTCAGGATAACGAGCATCCTTCATCTTAGAGATTGACAATACATGCATGCTTCCCTTGTTGCCAAATCTCAGATATTCCATATCTTTGTTGAAGAAGAATTTTGTTTTGTATTGTGACATACCGGAAGACACCGAGAGGCAGTGGTCGGTTAACATTGATTCTGACTTGATCTCCTTCCGGATTCACCTAGTCAACCTGATCTGTGAGCATCTTGTGACACTCCTCCATCTGAAGGTGAATGATATCTGGATAAAAGACCTTGACAACTTCATATGCCTGCCCTTCCAAGTCGGCTTGGGTAAGTTTGGACTTGTTTATTTGATGCACTAAAACCAAACTAAGAAAGATCGAGCGCGTGTCGCTAGACTTTGCAAGCAAGGAGTTCTCTAGCAGGGGGTTCATAGCTTGAAGGCGAGCGAATGCAGACGCCCAGTTTTTTCTCTAATCTGACACATTGGGAAGGAAGAATGGTCCAAGCGGTTCAAGGAGTCATAGGCTTTTCCTCCCTTTAGGTTACAAAGCTTCCCACCATCTTTTCTTATGTCTGCTTCTGGTATTTGATCATTCCTGGTGTCTTCATCGTTAGACGATTGTACCTGTTCATCGGGAGTGGAATCAGCATATCATCAGAGACCTCAATAGGAGATGATCTTGATCTGCAAAACACTAGTTTGACTCAATCTTGTGTCAAAAGTAGTCCCAAGCCATGGATTCCATGTTGATCCACGAGCCAGGGATGACCTAGGAGCCTACCTGCCTAGTTACGGAAGACCGATCCTGATGGCACTAGTGGGTGGAGGAGAGGAGTGTGCAACTGAGTGGAATCTGGATGCTCCCAAGTACCCACAAGCCCCAGATGCGCCTACAGGAGAGGTGGGGGTGGTGGTTGTAAGGTAGAAGAGCCAGGAGGGAGGTTGTCTTGTGAGGCAGAGGGCGACCTCTTTCTTTTCAATCCTGGCGAGCCTAAAATCATCCAAGTCCTGATAGAAGTTGATCTGAGTGATCACGTTCTAAAGGACTTATCTCCATAGAATAAAAACATACAACCCAAATTAGCGAGAGGACTCATGGGCTTACGTAGGAGTTTATCTTGCGAACATCCGTTGATGCAAATTTCCTTCATAACAACTAGTGGCAGATAACTTAACGGGCTTCGAAGTGACTTTGCACAATCGCCCAGTCAACTGCATCGATAACAACCTCATCAATTGTGTGTTTCTTCGCGCGAGAGGGTGTGAATATTAAGTTTTCCAATTTGCACAGTCGTGGCCGCAATGTTGTCCAATCTCCTCCATGCTAAATTGCTTTGTATCCCGCCATATGTTGTTTAAGCTCTCCAATGCGACGAATGAGGATCGATTCTGCAGTGCTTTGTTATGGTTGAGGTAGAGGTGGTGTAAGAGATGTTGTTGTGGTGATTGTTGTGACAGTTGCTGTTGATGTTGGTAGTGGTGCTTAAAAACCTTATGGAGACTAAGTTGTGACTTTGTGAATCGAATAACCGAGTGTGAGCTTAGAGGAACGAAGAGAGTTCCTGATGAATAGGAAACCGTGACCATAGACTGAACCTTCTGCTTCAGTATTGATTTATCAGGTTCGTCCTTTCTGAATTTCTCCACAAGGAATTGATTGGTGAAGCTGAGTTCCTTGTCAAGATTTTGTAGAGAAGACATGGTTCCAGCGGAGCTTGCAGGTTCTTCAAGTATCACTTGATCTTCAGTTGGGACTTCGAGGTTTTCCTAAACACTTGGGTAAGCCGTTGTAGTAAACTCTTCATCCATTTACTCAGGGTTTTGTTGAGTTGAAGCATTATGGCGCGCGTCGCACAGTCCAGTGTTCAAGGTTTGGTCCAGCATGACTTGAGTGAGGTTGGGACTCTGCAGCATCCCTAGGGTTTGATCCAGCCTGGCCTTCATCTTGTATACCAGGGTTTGGTCCACCTTTCTTCAACTGCTTGTTCATCCATGGTTTGGCCTTCCTAGCCATCATCAGTGATTTCTCCTAGCATAATCTCAGGAGACACTTCCTCATCAGATTCTGTCTCACTTTCAGTCAGACCCAATTCTGCGTACAATAAAGGAGATTCAGTGTGATAAGAGGGTTCATTTGTGGTAGGTGTGCGCCTCTGGAAGATATATGTTCAGCAGGGCTCTTTTTCTTTGGTGTCTGAAGGGTGAGAAGATTAAGAGCTACTTGTTCATCGCTGACCTTCTCTTTTCCCATTCCCTGTACATCAGGACAGTTGAATTCTCCCAAAGTACCAGCTTTCCCTTATCACCACCAAAACCACCGATGAGCTGTCCCTGATACCATTCTGTTTGTATCCTTAATGCTTAGTAACACGCCCCTTGAATGTTCCTGCTCTTTCATCACACCATAAACAGGTCCTGTTTTGGAAGCACCTTCGTCAACAAAACTCATCAAACCACCTGCGCGGAGGGCTCTTTGCGTTCGCTGCTTTGTCACCCTTACTGCTTTAGACACACACTTTACGGGAGAGTTACATCAGATGTCTCCTTGACCAATACACTGAGAGAGAATTGGTCTTTCCTTGGAGGGTTTAGTTGTTGTTTGTTTTGGTTTGGTGGTTTTGTTGACTTTAGATGCTTTATGTGCTGAGGGCTTAGTCGGCTTAGTTGTCTTGGATTTAGTAGCCTTCACTTTGGGAGATTCGGTAACATCTTCTTCCTCTGCTTTACCATGTTCCCTTCATTCCAACAACTTGAATGACTCAGGCATACATGCTCTAGTATCTACTTAAGTAAGGGGGGGGTGCACTGTGATTCATCAATGAGAAAGCCTTAGGTATTGGCATGCCAAAAGACTTTTCCTTACATCCTTTCGCCGCGCTCGCGCGCCTGGAGGGTGTTCAGAACGCTTTCCTCATGTGAATAGTAAAGTGTCAAGCCGGTTCTTGGATGTATGTTGTGCTTGGTTCTCAGGTGGTGGATGATAAGTTTAGTGAACCTAACATTTGGGATTAGCAGATGAATGGTCTTTTTCTTTCCGGCTGATCATAACCATAGCTTAAAGTTCTTCTGTAGTAAGAAGAGGTTTGTATGGGATTGAACATACTGGTCCCTCCCTAACCGTTAAGCATAGTCAATGTTGGAAGTGATGGTGATACCAACTAAAGCGCGTCTGAAGCGCGCAGTATATCTGGCCTGTCAAATCCAAGACAGTTTTTACTTGTGAGGCACATGTTGATCATATACAGGACGGCTCTCCATGGTTGATAGACATTAACAGACATTGCAGACACGTTCCTGAGCGTGCTGGGGTATCCCAAAAGTGTTGGACGGGGGGGGGGGGGATACTGGGGGCAGGGAGGTGTGGGGGACGGGGAGGTGAGGGGGGGGACACCGAGGAGGGGAACTCGACAAGGTGGAGCCTCAATGGGATTGTTATCATTGGCCGGAGAGATATCGAGTGCATCTCTAAGAATATCTTTGTGTAGATTGAACCATTGCTCATCCAACTAACAGCTGTACAATCCTGTGGATGAGTTAAAGCATATAGTGTCCAAAAACTGCTGAATGTAGATTGCAGGAATCGTGGATGATGTTGTGAAGGCCCTGAAGAAATTAGTGTTTTTCAGTATTGCCACAACAATTGAGAATATATGATTCCTCTAGGACTTCTATACATCGAGCACACTGTTACTCTTGCCGATGGGCACCCATTTGTTTATCGGAAGAATCTGATCATCCATTCTGGTATTGGTGTATAGCAGAGCTTGTTCTGCCCTGGTACAAAACATCAGCAGATTGTTCAAGTCAGCCATAGAATCATGCAAGACAAATTCAAGACGACCAAGACATACATACATATATAGATTTAGAGAATGAATGTGCAATTCTGAGTCCAATGAATCTACCGTTGGGAATAACTATGGCAAAAAGCACACTAATAATTCTCAAATACTCCCAACTGACAACACTTTAGAGCGCGCGAGCGCGAGCGCGAGATCACCCTACTCGACACCAAGATAATACACCGCGCGGCCACCCCCCCCTTGCTAACCAACTCGCTATAAAATATGCATAACTCGCTAGAAAATTTGAAAAACACTCTCCCCCCTCAAAATTGCGCTGTTGACCTGTTTTTCATATTGAAAGAGGTGGCTGAGCGGACATTGATTGAGTGTCAAATTTTAAAAAAATCAAGTCTCGATTAGAAATTTTTCTAAGCAACAATTAACCAGCCGGTTTGTAACACAAAATAATTTTCTAAAGAATCATAAACGAAAAATCGTTTGGTTAAAGAAAGAGGACTTCTCCTCTATATTAAGAAATAATGCATTGAAACGTACATTAGATCGAGGGTGCGCGTGATTTATGGAAGAAAAAAAGTATCATGCCTGGGCGTGCGCGCTCACTCACGCCGTTGTAGGAACAAACACAAGCCGTCTTTTTTTGCGACATGCTTACCTCAATTTGAAAAACCGGGAGATGCATCTGAAATAACTAACAAGCGCGCGTTAAGACATGAGTTTTTGAAAAATTTTGCCGCGAGAGCGAGCGAGTCGCTTTCATATCAAAACGCGTGTCATTATTGAATGACATTCTAGGTTCATAAATGTTATCGATAAACGGAAAGAGCGGGGGATGTCTTGAAGGGATACTATATTTGGGTGAGTTCCTAGAATTTTGATTTTAAGGGTTTTTTTTAGTTTTATATTTCTGTAATTTTTCTTTATTAGATTTTAGCTATATACATATTTACATGCGAGATGGGGGGAGTGGACCATGTGGGACGCGGTTTACGTCTTCCTCTTCGAGCGCGAGAGCGCTAAAGACTGTATTAATATTTTTTGGAGACATACTCTTTCTTACCAAGACGCGGGAGTAAAAATCCGAACCGATCTCATTGGTAATCTTTGGTGAATATATATTCCGCTAGCTGATAATCCATCGTCACGAGTACAATAAAACCACGCCTTTATATCAACCTTGCTCTCATTATAAATATGGTTTCGTAAGTTCCATGTTCTTGGACCGGGAGTGCTGGACTTATTGCAGCATAAGCGCAGTGGCACTGCGATTTGTCACAATACAAGGAATCTTATTGAAGAACAAAGCCGTAGTTTGTAAGCTAATGATCTCATCCAAATAATCTGAGACAACATCCAACATGGCAAATGTATTCAGCCTCTGTGAGAGATCGCATGATCTCTTCTAATTATCTCTGATACCATGCTGACTAATTTACTCCAAAGGAAACTGAGCACATCCTGAACGTACTTCTTTGTGTGTCTTGACAATAGCCTTCATAGTCCTGCACGCATAGGCCGTTAGTGCATAGCGGAGTACTTTCGATACCAAGACCCTAAATTAAATGGTTCCTCTGAGATATCGCGAAGACCCATTTAATTGCTCAAGGTGCGGGAGGTTGGTAGGCGAAGCCTGATATCTTAGCACACATGCATACAGCGAAATACATTTTGGTCTGCTGCATGAAATACATTTTGGAGCCGGACCATTAACACGAAATCGAGTCTGTCAAGCTGGAATCCTAAGGTCCTCATCATTTGAGTATCCACCAGAGTGGTGTATCCAACCGGGTCCCACAAGCCATACCCCCAAATTCTTTAAATATTTTAAGACAAACTTTGATTGATTAATAAAGAATGTCTTCCGATTTTGCTCTTGTCAAGTCCTTGTTCAGTCCAAAGCCATTCAGACCACTATTGAGCGCTTGATCTTGATTCCTTGACTCTGTAATCCAGTGTTTCCAGAATACGTAGTCCAACATACCATCACTAGAACATGTATTATCGTTGAAAACGCATAATCTTTCATTCAATTATGTTGACCAAGAAATTACTCACCGGGGAGACGCACAATGATGTGAATAATCATGCTTGAACTAACCTCTTAATCTTCACCAGTAGCATCCCATCCTTGTTTAGTGATGTTCAGCTGAATTGGTAGCTTTCAATACCAAGTTGGAAGTCTTCAACCCGCTGTCAAATCACTAAGTTTCGGGTCCACAGCTTGACAGCTGTTGATAGCATCCGTTTGCCTGAACCAGAAAAATGATCGAGATGACCTTGCAAAAGGAGCAAATTCAGGTCTTCAAAGTCACTGGGATACATGTGCTTGAAAATACATTTCCGCAACCTTGGTCTTGGGTGATCAGACTCAACGGAGGACAATTTCGCTCAATATCATAATCTGTATCGTGAGTAGGCTTTTATTCTGGCTACACTGAGAATCCGCATGTGTGTTCGGACCTCTTTTCGACGCGAGGGAGAGTCATGTCTGTCAATTTAGAACTTTTGTCGATTAAACCACCAGTGAGCGATACCATACTTGGCACTTATGTCATAGGTGCATACATCTTCAATCCACATGTGTTCCAACACTAGCAGTTCAAGACCGAAGTCAGGATAACGAGCATCCTTCATCTTAGAGATTGACAAATAACAACATGCTCCCTTGTTGCCAAATCTCAGATATTCCAGATCTTTGTTAAAGAAGAATTCTGTTTGAATAGTGACATGACCTGGCGGACCACCGAGAGGCAGTGGTCGGTTAACATTGATTCTGACTTGATCTCCTTTCCGTGGCGAGTCACCTAAGTACAACTCTGATCTGGAGCATCTTGTGACACTGAGAGAAAAGGGCATACCTCCATACTGAAACTGACAGTTAATGATATCTGGATAAAAGACCTTGACAACTTCATATGCCTGCCCTTCCAAGTCGGCTTGGGTAAGTTTGGACTTGTTTATTTGACGGCAGTACCAATTCAAGAAAGTCATCATGTCGCCAGTCTTTGCAAGCAAGAGGTGTTTTCCAGCAGGGGTTGCATAGCTTGAAGTGAGGATGATGGGTTAAGGGTATGATAAGGGTGGTGGGTATGGATGTCGCTAATGCAGATGCCTAGTTGAGAGCAGCTACATCTGACACATTGGGGAAGGAAGAAATGGTCCCAGAGCGGGATTTCAGGAGTCGGCGAGACTCTTTCTCTTCAGGTACAGGCTTCTACCTGTCTTTTCTTGTGTCTGCTTCTGGTATTTGATCATTCCTGGTGTCTTCATCGTTAGACGATAGTACCTGTTCATCGAGAGTTGAATCATCATGCAATAGAGACTAAATAGGAGATGAGTCTGATATGCAGATCATGGGGGGGGGGAGGGGGGGGGCACAGGTGGCGCTCATATCTTGTGTCAGAAGTAGTCCAAGACATGGATTCCAGTGTTGATGCCATAGCCATGGATGAACTGGGAGCCTTACTGCCTTGTTACGGAGCCGATCTTGATGCACTAGTGGGTGGAGGAGGAGGAGGTGGTGGCAACTGAGTGGATCCGGATGCTCTTGAAGTACCCAAAGCACCAGATGCGCCTACTGGAGGAGGTAGGGGTGGTGGCTGTGATGTGAGATCCAAGGATTCCTTAGTGAGGAGCACGTCTACTGTCTTTTCTACTGTCAATCTGTTCAATCAAGTTTGATAGAAGTTGATCTGAGTGATCACGCCTTCCCTACGAGCTCTTCTCCAGATCATCAACCAATTAGCAGACATTTCATGGGCTTCGAAGAAATTTATCTTTCGAAACATCCGTATGATATGCCGAATTTCCTTCATATCAACAGTAGGCAGATCACTAAAGCGGGCTCGAAGTGGAGCTTGCATCGCCCAGTCAACTGCATCGGTGACAACCTCATCAATTGCTTTCTTCACTTGGTGTGGAATATTAAGGTTTTCCAATTTATACAGTCGTGACCTATGTTTGTCTAATCTTTCCTTCAAGGCTAAGTTGCTTTGTATCCTGCCATATAGAGAGTTCAGCCTCCAATCGATGATTGAGGATCAATTCTGCAGTGCTTTGTTGTGGTTGAGGTGGAGGTGGTGTAATAGATGTTGTTGTTGTGATTGTTGTGACAGTTGCTGTTGATGTTGGTAGTGGTGCTTGAACCGTTGTGGAGACAGGTTGTGACATTGTGAGATCGATAACCGGAGTAGGAATTAAGGATCTAAAGAGGGTGTCCGTGATGAAATGGGAACCGTGACCATTGACTGAACCTCTGCTTTAGTATTGGATTTATCAGGTTCGTCTTCCTGAGATTTCTCCACAAGGAATTGATTAGTGAAGCTGAGTTCCTTGTCAAGATTTTGTAGAGAAGACATGGTTCCAGCGGAGCTTGCAGGTTCTTCAAGTATCGACATTTGATCTTCAGTGGGGAAGGGGGTTGGAGGTTGTTCCGGGTGAACGACGGTGGGGTAAGCCAATATAGTAAACTCTTCATCCATTTACTCAGGGTTTTGTTAACTTGAAGCATTAGTGACCTCGAAGTCCATGTGTTCAAGGTTTGGTCCAGCATGAACAACATGACTTGAGTGAGGTTGGGACTCTGCAGCATCCCTAAGGTTTGATCCAGCCTGGCCTTCATCTTGTATACCAGGGTTTGGTCCAGCCTGGCCTTCATCTTGTTCACTAGGGTTTGGTCCAGCCTGACCTTCATCTTGAGTTCCAGCATTAATCTCAGGAGACACTTCCTCATCAGATTCTGTCTCACTGTCAGTCAGACCCAGTTCCACATACAATAAAGAAGATTCAGCATGACCAGAGGGTTCATTTAACACCCCCCCTAAATTTACACGCAGCGGAACCAATAATTTGGGTGTTAAATAATAGTACAATAGTCATAAGAGATAAAGAACGACTCAAAGCGTGCGCGATCAAAACAAAACAACCATTCCTCATTTCATATTATCAGAAATTTCAAAAGCGATAGTCCCAAAGAGAGCATCACCAACAAACAATAAGTATGATTTTTCCAAACAAAAACAAGTTTTAAATGAGCGCGCGTGGTTTTTTTAAATGGAGCGAGGGACAAAAGTTAAGCGCTAATTCCTCCACAACAGTTAACACCACGGAGCGCGAGAGAATGAACACAACTAATTCACAACAAAAGACCTCGATCTAGAGCTACAGGACAACGAGAAGGATAAAAAGAGTGCAGTCCCAAGCCTTCACACTTCAAATTACCTTAGAATGAAACATGCTACAAAAGTCCAACACAGGTGTGAGTGAATTCCTAGTTTATAATTGATAAAGAGTTGAACACAAGGCGCAGCAGCGCGCGGCGGAGCGCGTCATATCCTCATATAGACTTGTTGATCAGACAAGCTAATAAACAACAGTTGCATTGAGCTCGCGACACCGATCCCATTGACGAAATCCATAAACAATTAATAATATAATGATGCCCCAAGTCCCCAGGCTAGGTATCTTACGTCGCTAACCTACTTACATCTCCAACAATGATGTCCGTACATTGGGAGTGCTCAATTTCCCGGATACAAACATTACCAGGTAAACCGTGACCGGGTTGTCAAGCCCATAGCGCTATTAATTGTATGAGCGGCTACCCATCATAGGTAGTTGACGGCTCACGATTGGGGTCTTATGACGAAAGCTACTCAAGCAACAACATATATTCACATACGGGTCCAAGCATACAAGAAGAAAACTACTTGCGGTTCGTTTTATAAAACTACATTGGCATCATCCCTCGCGGGGTTTTTATAAATACATTTAAAAGTTTTGAAAAGACGAGCTATAACTCACTTGATAATCCAAAGAGAAAAGATAGATCGCGCGAGCGCGAGCGAACTTGGTCGTTCGGCAACGAAAATCACTCGGAACCTATACAACATGTATGGGTTTTAGGTTTCTATGTCGGTCAAAATTAATAATGACGACAAAAATAGACAATATGTAAATGTAGGTATGATGATCAAGTTATAATTGGGTAAGTTAATTCACACTTAAGTTTTCTAAGTAAAAAGTATGTCATTTTTACTAGGTTTTATTAATTGCTAGATTTTACTAGGAGAAGAACCTGCGCGTTGGTCCAAAAAGCCCAATGAGCCCAATTATAAGCCCATTAAGGTAATTTGGTATATTTTAAATGGTCCATGACCAGGGGGGCCTTAGTTCAAATATTAGGCCCAAGTGGGTTGGGCCCAATGCTAAGCCCAATGGGTCTTTTAAATATAATTAGTGTATTTGGGTCTAGTGGCCCATTTAAGTCTTATGGCCTATTTTAAGTTTATGTGTATAACTTGTATAAATTTTTCGGGTTTTCGAGGTTGATTCATATGTTAAGTGGTTCAGTAGGGTTCGATTATATAAAAATCCCAAAAGTTTGGTCCGCTACCACTCTTCGGGTTTTTTGTCGGCAAAACGCTTTACATAACTTTTAGATAGAATATAGACCGTAAAAGTTTTTATATAGGTTTATGTTATGAGTGCGCGAATATTATATCTCTTTTAAAACCATAAAAAATGTACTTAATAATATTTACATTTCTAATTTCATATTTAAGTGTACATTAAAAATCATAAGTTATTTTCTATACTTAATTTGAGTGGAACTTATACTCTAAAGTCAATTCTTTGTAACAAAATGTCATTTATCACTTTTGGCTGAAACTAACTTTTACCAATTTTGACAAACCATTTTCAAACCATAATTGAATTGGTTGATCATCAATTGTGAGCGAAGTATCTACATAATATTTTTCTACATCCTCATAGTTTTAAGTTTTACTTAATTTCGGAGTGTGACATCATGACCCTTCTTATGCATTCTGTCCAGCAAGGTCATAATGACCACTTTTGGTAAAAAGTCATATCTCATGCTATTTTTACATTCAAGTGTTGATTCAAATTGCTACTAAAGCTCATAAAACAATTGTAGCGCAGCAACTTAGTTAAATCCAAATTCAGTAGTTTACACACTCAAAAATGTCAACCTTCTGGTTACTTCTGCCGTTAATTTTTTCTAATGATTTCCCACCATGTTTTAACTAGTTTTATTTCCATTTTTAACCTAATCTTTACACACAAAAACCACAATAAACTCTTGATTCATCATATACATCATATTTTACAATAACATTATAAAGAAATACAAGAAAATACAAAGATATAATAAAAAATAGGTAAGGTTTATAACCCACTAAATGAGCATTGAGATTTTTAACCAAAAACAAGTGTAGATTCTTATACCAAGCCTTGAATCTTATCGGGGGGGGGCAATATGCCCTATCACCATTATTCCTCCATGCAATGGACCACCTGTGAGTACTTGAATTATCTCATCCCCAAAAAAAAAAAATGTGTATTAAAAACCTGCACAAAACTCCCCTTTGATCACTTAAAAATGAATAAACTAGCTAGGTAAATTCATCTCAAACTAGCTACAATATTTTTGATTGAGTAATTTTTGATGGATTGTGGTGTTTGAGGGTGAATGGAATTTCGGCAAGTGCGAGTGCGCGTGCGAAAACAAGATTTGTGGTGTGTGAAAACTAAGGAGAAGCAACTAAGGAAGAAAAGAGTGTGTGTAAGATTGGATTTTGTGAAGACCACATGCAAAGTGGACCTAGACAAGTGTCCGATCTTGGACATAATCCTGTGCACACACCACCCTTGAGGTGGAATGTGTAAGATTTTAAGTTAAATTTTTATGTAAACTTTAGTGTTTAGGTATAAATTTTAAGATAGGTAAGGTAGTTTTTGAGGCTAACGAAAACGGGTATCGACGTATCGTAAAAAAAAACGATAGTTAGAGGGAGAAACCATCGAAGTGAAAAACGAATATGATAAAAATAATTCGTACATTAAACGGATACTTTTCTTGAAGTTTAATGTACCTACGGTTCAAGACGAAAATTGATGTAAGCATGAGCTCTTAATTAAGAATCAGTCGATGGTCTAATAATATGTGTAAGGTAAAATAAAAAGTATCGGTTTGTTTAAAATTTATGATATTGATTTTGAATATTAGAAGTGAGTGCGAGCTTACATAGCGGGGGTTTAACAGTTCAGTATTTGTAGTGGTAGGGAGGACGTGCGCATCTAGAAGATATATTGTTTCAGCAGTAGCTCTTTTGTACTTTGGTGTCTGAGGTGCGAAGATCAAGAGCTAACTTGTTCATTGTTGACCTTCTCTTTTTCTTTTCCTTTCCCTGTACATCCAGGAAAGCAGTGAGATTCTTCACAGATCAGGTTCCCTTATAACCAACGACGAGTTGGTCCCGAAGTACGTTCTGCTTGGTCCTTAATGCTTATTCCATGGCCCTGAATGTCTGCTTCCTTTATCACAACAAATAATCGTTCTGGAACATCAGTCGTCAACAAACTAATAATAACAAATCTGCAGTGGGCTCTTTGCTTTCCAGCGTACTCTTTGTTACCTTACCTAACTTTAGAACTGTTGCAGAGATGGGCATCAATGTCTCTACCTTGACCCATTATTACGACTTTTTAATTTGTCTTTTTCGTGGGGTTCATTGTTGTTGGGTTGGTTTGGCTGGTTTTGACGAGAATGACTTTAATAGCTTATGGCGAGCAGGGGCTTAGTCGGCTTAGCTGTCTTGGATTTAGTACCTAGCAGATATGGGAGATTCGATAACTATGCTTCTTCCCGCTTTATTCGTGTTCTTCATCCAACAAATGTATTCAATCAAAAAAAAGCACTACAGCTGACACGAGATACTCAGCACCTGCACCAGTTATCAACTGAGCGAGCGAGGTGCACGTGTGATTTCATCAATGAGAATAAGCCTAGGGTATTGGCATTCCAAAGCTCTTCTTCCTCTAATCCTTTCCAACAAACTTTAGGGTGTTCAGAATGTCTTTCCACATGTGAATAGTAAAGACGTCAAGCCGGTTCTTGGATTGTATGTTAGCATGTTCTCAGGTGGTGATGATAAGTTTGGTGAAACCTAAAACATATTTTGGATTAGCGAGAAAAGGGTCTTTTTTCTTTCCGACAGCTTCCGTAGCCTAATTGTCTTCCTGTCAGTGAGTGAAGGTTTGTATGAGATTGAACAAACTCCTCCCAAATTCGTTCAGCATAGTCAATGTCGGAGTGATGAATGGGATACCCTAAAGAACTGAAGCTCACGTGATGCTCTTTGGCCTGTAAATCCAGCAGTTTTACTGTGAGGCAAAGTCACACATGTTGATCATAGACAGGATGGCTCTCCATGGTTGATAGAGAGCATTAACAGACATTGCAGACACGTTCCTGAGCGTACTGGGGTATCCTAAAGTGTTGACATACTCAATTACAGTATCACTCGAAGGTGGAGCCTCGAAGGGATTGTTATCATTGGCCGGAGTGATATCGAGTGCATCTCTGAGAATATCTTTATGTAGATTGAACCATTGCTCATCCAACTAACAGCTGTACAATCCTGTGGATGAGTTAAAGCACATGGTGTCCCAAAACTGCTGAATGTAGATTGCAGGAATCGTGGATGATGATGTGAAGGCCCTGAAGAAATTAGTGTTTTTTAGTATGGCCACAGCAATTGAGAAGATAGGATTCCTCTGGGAGTTTTGTATATTGAGCACACTATTACTCTTGCCGATGGGCACCCATTTATTTATGGGAAGAATCTGATCATCCGTTCTGGTCGGTGGTGCGATATCAGGGTGCGATATCAGGAGCTTGTTCAGCAGGTACAACATCAGCAGGAATGTTCAAGTCAGCCATAGTATCTGCATAGACAAATCCAACAACAAGACATACATACATATATATGATGTTAGAATGGATATGGTCAATTCTGAGGTCAATGGAAGTCAACCTTGGAATAATTATGGCAAAAGGCACACTGATAATTCTCAAATACTCCCAAATGACAACACTTTAAATTATAATATCACCCAACTCGCTACCAAGATAATACACACACCTTGCTAACCAACTCGCTGTAAAATATGCATAACTCGCTAGAAAATTTGAAAAATTCAAAATGGCGAGATGAATATTTAATTATTAATAAAATATCTTCATCAACTCGCTACAGGTTAGCGAGTTGCCTGTTCATGGTAAAACAATAATCATAACTCGTTGACTAGAACTACAACTCGCTAAATAAGCAACAACACTAACTCGCTACCAAGAAAAGTCTTAACTCGCTACTTAGCACACAGAAAACCCGCTAACACCTAAAATTACAAACCACCAAAGGATTTTCAAGAAACCACATGAATAAACGTTTAGACAACTTTATCAAACACTTAGCCACAGTCAGAAACAACAACCAACAAAAAGCAATGATTTTTGACTAACAAAAGTCAACTATATTCACAAAAATAATCAAAACCATAGAGTGATGCAAGAGGGGCAATTCAGGAACTAACGAAGCATCATATACTCATCCTAAACTTAACCCATCAATTAACTCATCTATCCAAACACTAATAAAGATTTAGATGATGAATAAAGATGAAATCTTTGATGTAGCGCGATTTCAAGTGATTATGGCTGCCATGTTTTAGATTAATGATGTTTATATGATATAGAACAATAGGCAGTAGATACCTGATCGTGCCGGATTCGCACCGTAAATATATATAATATATAATAAAATATAAAATATATAAAGAAGTGTAAAAACCAACAATCAATGATACCGAGA
>BQNB010010252.1:27036-82162 GCA_026074375.1 Tanacetum coccineum
AAAAGTATATCATATGCGCAATATCATTAGCAGTCACACTTAAAACATATCACTAGATAGCTCAACAAAACACTATAAGGTTGTTATATCCAATTAAATCACATGAATAGATAATAACCAAAGATTTGGTCTACATATACAATCCACAAAATTAATAACAGAACATGCACATAACTCAATCCCACACATGGTCGAAACTTGTTCTATACATATATCCACGCCATTTTTAACAAATATTATACACAACTAAGTCAGGCGTTTCGTCGAACACTTGGTCTAGACATATAATCCAGATCATTTTTAGCAAATAGCACACACAACATAGTTACGCATTTTGTCAAACATACTCTACACATACAATCCACAACATTTTATTACGCAGTCAAACACTATATCTAGGCTCATATCCTAATTACTTCATAACATCTCAAAATACAAACATCTACATATAAAATGACCTACCTGCTATATTTTTGTTGATTTTCATATCCATATTCAAAAACATCTACATGTGCCAAAATCATGAAAAACAATTTGCACCATCTACACATCAAATTAACTTTCGAAACTCTATATGGTGCATCTAGATGAATAGAAATGCATCTAATGAAAGTCGTTGCATCTCAAATGTGTGATTTTAGTCACTTCTCACCACTTTTTATTTTAATTTACTTCTCATTGGATCTCTACTATATATATATATATATATATATATATATATATATATATATATATATATATATAACATATATATGAGGCTAACTATGACTGGATTAATATGAATTAGTGACATGGCGCCACCTCAAAGATGACATGGCACACAAAATCCTAATATATTCAAGATATATTCAACATATACTCCCTAATTCAAAATCCATAAAATATATATCAAGATATACGTAAAACACAAAACCCTAAAACACAACGTTTAGTTTATTGTCACTTCTTTATTTGCAGCTTCTAATATCAGGATCAACCAAAGCATGGTTATAGGTTGACACGACAGACAAACAAACAAGCAAAAGGAATAACGTACAACCTTTTTGCAGATCTCGAACATGATTTTGCAACCTGTAACTCAAACCCTAAATTGTATCTATGCATGTCACGTTTTAGATCATGCATATTATTTTTTAGCCTTTTTATTCTTATGAACAATTCTTAATGTTTCTTACACATATTATGGCAGATCTTTCGTTGGAACATCTGATGGTTATAGTAATTTGTGTTCTGTTTGTTTGATGGATATAGATCGATAACAGAAACTCCTCAGCGGTCAAACGTGCAAGAACTGATGGTATGTTTTTATTTATGATGTATTATGCACTTTTAGAATTTGTTCTTTTTCAATTCTGAAAAGTGACTTTGATACGATCTTACTGCTTTTATGTTATGAATTAACTTCCAAATTTGTGTTTTTTTAAATGCTCTAATAATGGTAACTCTTTTTTTATATATATAATCAAGATGGTGATTGGATTTTCAGGCTTGGCAATTTTATTGGAAGAGAAACTTCGAACTTAGGGGGATTTGCTTAAGCTTATGTTCGGGCTTATGATTGTATTTGGTTCGGCTTATATCTCATAACCTCATTTTTCCTTGTCTTATAGTTTACCTTATGAGCTTATTTTCCATCTATAAAATCATAATAAGCCGGATATACCCTAAAGCTTTATTCCAATCATACATATAATTCCCTTATGAGTATGGAATTGTATTCTGTGGTGATTATGATTTAGGTGGTCGTAGAGAAGTTAACTCGACCTGTCCTAGCTGTGGGAATGTCAACTTTTATTTTCGGACGACTTGCAATATGCGCAACTGTACACAGCCAAGACCAGCTCATCATGACTCAGTAAGTTACAGAATCCGTTTATTCCACATATAGTATGCTCCCAGGCAAATGCCGACCCCACAGGGCTACCCCTCGTCTTCACCTTATGCAGGTTCTGGTGCACCCTCTTCAATGTATATGGGTGTAACACCTTATGTTGCAGGTTGACTACCATCTGTTATTTTTTCTTTACTGTGTTGCCTTTTAACTTTCTAAAAATCTGAATTTATATCATCTATTTCACCGTCTTTCAGAGAGCTAGGGATCGGGATTGTGGCATACAGTCCTCTTGGACGAGGGTTCTTCTCATCTGGTCCAAAGCTTTTGGAGAACTTGGAAGAGGGTGACTTCCACAAGGTCTGTCCATAACACTTTTTCCACAATCCATGAAAAGCATCCCAGTAAAACTACATTAGAATAGTGTTATATTGTTGCTTATTTCCTGGTTAAATTGATATCCGGCTTAAAATTTTTCTTTTTTTAGTACCTGCCGAGGTTCCAACCTGAAAATCTTGGCCACAAATGGCTGAAGTTGAGTCTATTGCATCAGTTGATTCAGTCAATGGAGCGCGATCATGGAAAGCTTAATCAATGTTCTGAGTCTGTTGTTTGTTGTGTGTTTGTTTTATTCTCTAAGCATGCTTTTAATCATTTTTGTTTTCATGTGCTGTTATACACGTATGAGCTTAGTTTTCTTGTAAGAAACGTGTTTACCATCACTTAAATATCATGAATTAGGTTTGTGCTTATCTATCTGCATATTTCTTTATACTTTTAAACTCTATTTTAGATCATAATTAGTATTTATCGCCTGGTTACTAAGTGTACCAATGTATTGCTACTTTCTGTATGTGTGACAAAGTGGATTGGCGTTGAAACCTGATGGGTTATTTTTGGCAGCTATTTTTGGTGGAGAAACACTAAAGTTAGTGGTAGTTTTTCACTGTTATTTTATGTTAGATATACTTTCGTCTTTTATGATTGGATTAAAGAATCTTTCTACGTAACATTATTAACTTTTGAAACTGACTTGTGTTACAAATCAGTTGGAACAAACAATGGTGACATTTCCATTTGGGACGCTCCGCGTTGCGCATAAAATGTTTATCATTTGGGACGTTTCCACATGTTCCCAAGCTCTTCAGGTATGATCCTTGACTGTGAATTTAATACTTCGTTGACTAAAATTTATCAGTATGACATTTCTAATCTTTCTAACGAATTCTCCTACATCTTGATAACCTAGGCAATGATGTCAGGATTCTTTGATGAATGAAATTCCTGCTTTTGTCACCCGTATTTTGTGGAGCCCCGATGGCCTCTTTTTGAGTATGTCTTAATTTATGTTCCATCTACTGTTAATGAAAAGTAGAAGAAGCATTTCTTCTTAGAATTTTAATTTTAACAGGTGTTGCATTTTCAAAGCATATTGTGCAAATATATTATTATCTTACTGGTCATGAGCTACGTAATCACCTAGAGGTTTGTTATGCAAATTATTTTAGTCCCCGTTTATTTCATGGAACCTAAACATTTATTGCATATTTTTTTCCTTTCTTTGACTAATTATAGAATGTGTATTCAGATAGAGGCTCATATTGGCAATGTTAATGATCTTGCCTTTTTAAATCGAGACCATAGTTTATACATCATTACTTGTGGACAGAACACAACTGTTAAGGTTTGCTTACTGCAACATTGAACACATAACATGACAATAATTATTTGAAATAAGCCCATAATATCTCAAGTTTGTGCAGATATGGGATGTTGTAACAGGGGTCAAACTGCGCACCCTCGAGGGTCATGATGCACCTGTCTATTCTGTATGCGTACAGAGTAACCCAAACATTCAGGCCTGTGATATCGTATGCTCCCTCTCAACATCTGAGTTCATATTCTCTAGATTTTATGTTTGGCTTAAAAAAAGATAATCTCACAAAAGAGTCAACTTTAAAATGCCACCTAGGGGAGGATCATATGAACTGAAATTTCTAGCATTCGGTGACATGGGCAAGGCACCTCGTGATGCTTCTGTTGAACACTATATTCAGGTATAAATAAGTTTTAGTATAAAGACTAGATTCTGTAGAGAATTTCATTATATATTGCTCTACTAATTCTTATAATGTATAAACGTATAGCCTGGATCAATAGATGTCACTCAAGCTATGACTAATGAGATCTCCTCTGGGAATGTGGATACCATTTTCCACATTGGCGATAAAAGTTATGCTACAGGTTTTCTGGTGAAATGGGATTTCTTCCTTCACCTTATTACCCTTGTGGCTTCACAAGTTTCTTACATGACTGCAATTGGAAATCATGAAAGGTATGGACCATATAACGACTTACTTTAGTGCTTGCTATCTATCTCAGGGCATAGGCCGATGTATTCTGGCTGTGGAAATGTAGACAGCCCATGTGAGAGTGGCGGCATGCCATCTTCTGAAAGATATCAAATAAAATTAAATTAAATTCAGTTGAGAGTACGAGCAGTTTCCGTTGTATGATATGATGATATCCTATGAAAGTGTGGTTCACTGTCTTTTAGGTGAGTGGTTGTGTTATTTCTGATGCAAACTATTCGTAAATGAGAGTTAAAAGACAAACCTCTTGGTTCGTCTGTCTAATCTTGATGTCACATAGCTTACTATTGACACTGGTGAACGGTGATTCTTCATCTAGAGGTTTATAGTGATATTTGTAGAAGGTTAAACTGTTTAACCTATGTGATCAGATGAACTGTCAAGTATCGGTTCCTAAATAATTTTAGGTAAAATAGTTGTACAAAAATTATGTATGTTGCAAGATTGGAACCTATGATCTATGATTTAGATCCACTTAGTTAATCCAACCGAGCTAACATTCGATTTGTGTTTTGATATCAAAAACTATAATAATATGTTGTAAAACCCAAAAATAATATCAAGATACACTCTATAATTAAATATATACAATACGTGACTTTTTAATTATAAAACCATGTAATTCAAAACCCTAAATTATAACCTTCCCGATCTATCAGCTCATTAATATCATTCATATCTCTTGATCATTCACAACTTACTAACAAACGTCTCATTCAAACATAAAAAAACACAAGATCATTCACACAGCACATTAAAATTAGGGCTTACAATCTGATGAGCCGCAACAATAGCATGAGGGATACAAAGGTGAGTTGCATAAAGAAGTCTAACATCCTTCAATGTGCGTAAGATCTTGCATTGATGGTACTGTTGGTAAACAAATAATAAAGGAAAAATTGAACTTAGAATCAATAGTTTTGGTAAAACTGAATGTTGAATTGATCTTAACTGCATTGGACTAATGTGTCTTTTTTGGGGGGGTTAAAAGAGCTTTACCAGCAAATGCTTGCCAAGGCTGGGCTCATATTTGTGAAGCCTAAGTTACTGTTGCTCAATGTCAATGACTTTTCACTTAAAGTCCAGAGCAAATATGGAGCTTCCTCTAAAGAAAATGAAAGCAATTTGAATCTCGTATTCTGTTCTTTTAAGTATTGTTATAGAATTTCTAAAGGTCCACTTCAAAGACAACCTCGGCACAAATGTCTGACTATTTTGGATCAACATTTTCAATATTTCAGTCCAAACAGGAAACGAAAGGTTTTCAACCTCACTTGCTCAGTTTGCGTTTACATATTTGGTCAAACTGCCTTTTACTTGTAGTTCATAACGATTTGTTTCCTGTGTTTAACATTAGGAACATTATTAGATAGAGTAGTGCTTCTGATTTTGGATCAAGGTATGATGTACAATCTTATTGATGATAGTATCTAAATGTAGCTGCAAACTTTTTATGAATTTTGTTATTATTTGTAGGGGGTCTGAAGCCTTTTCAAACCCTCCAAATCTTCGGAGAAACGCATCTTCATCAGCTAATATCGACGATCTTGCTTCAAAATGTACTCCACCAAATCCAGGTACCATATTTTAACCAAGATAATAACCTAATGTTTATTTATTGTCGGGCCTATTATCGAATTTTGAAATTCTCTCTTCTCAGCTCCACTTAGGTGCACAAGCAGCTTATCTTTTGATGCGAAGCTTTTTGTACAGACATTCTACTAGGCAATACCCACTTTTTTGTATAAAACAACACCTACATATTTAAAATTATTATTTTTTATGTAGTGTCATACATTCAAATGTTGTGCATGGTGCCATCGAAATATTTTTAGGATTATTTCAATTACATGGGATGACATTTGGTTTATAATCTTTTGTAGGTTCGGTCATATCTGGTCAATATTGTTTACGTATTGTATTAATTTGTAGGATGCACTAGAATTTTATATGTTACTAGAAGTATTGTTTCAAAATGTTTTGTGTATTTTAGAGGCATTGTACGTTGATGAATTGGAGAACCCTTAATAACGAGATTGATGATAGTACCCTTGAGGAGGTAATCTTTTAAATAACTGAATTTAGTTATTATATATGTATGAATCATTCAAAGTAGTAACATCATGTGGTTTGTATTGTTTCTAACTTTCAGAAAGTCATCTTCGTTTGTATATCTTAGTTTACTTCGGTTATTACCAAAATTCTAAAAAGATGTTCATACTTGTATACGAGTATTTCATAAAAGATGTCCTTTGATTCTGTTAAGGTAATTTCCTTTAAGTTTTCTTCTTTTTATCTATAAAATTTTGTTTTTGGTTTATAGAGAGCGAAATAAGTATGTTGAAATTGATTGGAACATGTTCCACCATCTGTTAAGGTAATTTCTTTTAAGTTTTATTCGTTTTATCTATAAAATTTTGTTTTTATTTTATGTAATTGCTCACTAAACATGTTATTATTTTTCAAAACATATGTAGTCCATCATGTTAAGTAACTTTTTATGTTTAGATTGTGCATTGCTAAGGTATGCTTATGCTAAACTGGAGGAATCCCGAGGGGCAATTTAGCCAGCCCAAAAGGTATTTGTGATTACTTCAATCAGAGGGTAATTAGTTCGAGCCATAAATATGGTAAAAGTTATTTATAACTTTAGAATATAAGTTTCTAAAGCAACTGAAATTTGTAGTGCTTGTGACTATGATTCTGCGTCGGATGAGTTGGTATAGGGAAAGATTATATATTGTGTGGGAAAAACACACAAGATCAGACACTGTATGACAAAAAATGTGGCAGGCTTAATTGTGTTGCGAGATAAGGAATATGATGTACGTTTTTCGTTTCTCATTCGAGGAAGTACAGTGAGTCTAGAGGAGGGAAAGAATATCCATTAGTACATCAATTCGACCAAGTAAGCTAAACTTTCTTCAAACAAAAACTAAAATAGCAAAAAAATATGGTTTGCAATCTATTATTAATATGCTACTAAATCTGCAAATTAGCGAGGCTAATTATTTAATCCCAAGTTTGCACGGATTTGTTATGCATATGAAATTCATTTAAGTTCTCTCTGGTGTCGACATTGGTGAGTAATTAAAAATGGTGGCTGTTACAGAATGTCAATCTGCTGTCGATACAAAAAAATCCAATATGATGGCTGATACACCATTTGTGGCTCCATTTCCTTCAAGAGGACCACAGTTGATAATGCCAAACATCCTCAAGGTATTCTCCCTCTATTTCTCTCAGCCCCACTTGAAATAGTTTGTATCTGCCACAACAAAATGTATTAATTTGTGGAATGTTAGAATTGTGTGTTGCCAGAATAGTAACGTTAGTTATTCTAAAAAATGCTACTTTTTTAATAATGATATTTATGGTATAATCAGATATTGTTGCACCTGGACATGGTATATGGTGGCGGTGGGGGGGGGTGGCGGGATACCAAAACAATCTAGCATGACTGTCCATGCTATACTAGTGACAAGGCGGTTTTGTTCTAAAACCTAAAAAGCCACTGGAAAACACAGTTGCGATCCGCACGGAGATAGAATATCTATGACTTGGAGGCTGCAGCCAGAAGTAAAAACCATTCAACGCCCCGACATATGGTCACTGCTTCAATCCAACACATCACACTGCTTCACGCACCCACACCAGCATAGAGAGCTACTATACTTCCCCGGCCCCAACCGTCCCCTACTCCCCATACACCCCATGCCCCTATCGTATCCTTTACAAGTCAATAACAAAACTAAACTCTCCCCATTCTTTTCACTCATCCCCCACAAAAAAGAGAACAACTAGAAAAATTCACCCATTCCCCTCCATGAACACACGTTTTCCAGTACACTTTCCTTCGAATTCAACAGGCCCAAGTCACAAACAATCCCCACATCACAAATCTCCTTCACCATCCGTTCTTCTCCATAACTCAATCCCCTACCACCTTCACCCCCTAACCCCTCCCATCTCCTCCCCCTAATACCCATTCCGCCTACTCACGCCATAAATACCAATACCAAATTGCCCCCTTTTCACCCACCTACCTTATTACCCCCACCCCCGTTCCACCTGTGGCCCTAAATTACCCCCACTCACCCCCGCCCATCCCATAAAAATCCCACTGACCAGTCCGCTAATTCTCCCCTCACCAAACTACATATCCACCCCATCCACACAAACTCCGCGTAAATACCAACCAACCACAAATTAAATCTCTCACAACCAAAAGTCTCCTCCTACCATCCTAAACCAAAACCCACCCATTAGTCAAGAGTCCGAGTACACTATACCATTTTCTCATAAAACGTTCCGCTCCGCCCCGAACCCCTTACTACCCAAGATCTAACTATTCATCTATCCACCATAAATAAACCCTCACCCATTCCCCCCCCCCACCAATCTCCATCAACCCTCCAGATACAATTACCCTCAAACCTCCGTCCATACTTACACAACAAACCACCTCCACTATTCCAACCTTCTCCATCCACTCACAAACGACTCACTTCCATCTCCTTACCTTAAGCCCCCAATAGAAAATAGAACACCAACCTAACAAAGCATCAAACAACAACCCCCAAAAGATAACAGCATAAGCCTCCCAGATAGAAAAAATGATCAACCATTACCCCTTCAGAGACACCAACCCAAATCCATGGTGGAAAGATTAAATAGGCACAGTTAATAATAATAGGAGTAAAAGAAATAACACCCACAAAACGTTTTAAGTATAAATCGAAAATTAAAAAAGTATCAATGTCCAATATCTAACTTGTAATTATACAAATGCATTAACCAAAGTATTGCAAACAAGTTCAAAATCACAAGAAACAATGAAAGGTATGGTTAACAATAATGAAAGAAACTCAAATGAGTAAACCTTTTATGAACTTAATGAAGAGCCATATACCCCATTGTTGATTTGTGTTGTTTCTATATTAAGATAACATTAAATTACACTTTTAGATCTCATGAGAACGATTTAATCTTTATATATAATGGAAAACTTTAAAGTAATTTACATACTTTTATTTATAATTGATTATGCCATGTAATGTTACTTATGATTCGTTTACTTATTCTTCAAGTGATATTGCTTAGATACAAGATTTTTATAAGAACAAAAAAGACTTCGGCGAAGATTATGAAATCAAAAAGCTATCTCATAAGTTTCTACTTGAAAACAAAGTAATTGTCGTGTCGATGTCTCATGTAATTAAGGAAATGGGCCGTGAAGTGGTCCGCCAACAAATTTCCTGAAGAGCCTAGACAACGTACCAGACTGGTGGGTAGGGACATAGAAGGTAGAAACTAGAAACCAGTAAAGACATGTATGAGGAGGGCCTAGAACTTCTATGCAACTTATTGGTGAAACACAAAAGTAAACAGAGCAAAAATATACACGTTTTAATCACCAACTAATGAACATATTCATTTTATTCAGAACCACAAGCACAAATTAAGTAACAGATATCAACAAGCTTACTTTTTTAGCAGGTTGGTTAGTATCTTTAACCAAGAGGTCCCTTATCATCTCATTGTAAACCTCCAACATGCTTACAGACAGCTGATATCTCATTATACCACCCCTTTCTTTAGATACCCTGAACAACTCCTCCAAGGTACGGTAGTTAACTCCCCTATTTTCAGCAGTTCCTTCCATTGTAAATGTCTTACACCTACGACAGGATCCGTCATCTTGGCGGGAATTCTTTTAAAATTGGGAACCTATGGCTTTTAAAGATTTTCAATACCCATATTTCCTGAAGCGACACGTTGTTTCACTCCTTCATGTTAATAATTAAGCGAGATTGCTAATAATACTTCCTGACACTTTAAGATAGATCGATCTTAAGACAATCATTGCTTACTCCTCAGTAGCTCATATGAATCTGGTGACTATTGGTATGTTTAGTAATTGGAGGTAGCATTCTACTGATGTTAAGTCGTGGACTGGTTTCTTCAGCCCTTTTTCTATGCGTTGGTGTTCTATATGACTGACATAAGACTCGACTTTATGATCAAACTTGAACCGCTTATCTAACGAATCTAGCTCATTTTCAAGAGACGAATCAAAATCAACAACAGCTGTCGACCCTCTAGCAACTTCGTCATGGTTCAACGGCCTACATCGACAGAAACACCTTATGATCCTTAAAGCTTCAATCACTTCATTTAAAGCCGTCAGTCTCTGTGAGCACCTAAATCACATCTCTTCTTCAACATTTCACATTATGTGTCATACTTTTTCTTTATAGTCTCATGTTTCTCCTCTTAAATCCACAACAAAAGAATAACAAAAACTCAAACACTTAACACTGAACAGTGAACAGTAAACACAAATATCAAATATTTAACATAATTAAGAAACCCCTTACCGAGATTCTAAAGGGCAACTTCAGAAAGATGGAACCCTGAATCACCTTCTTCACGTGTCACAATGCCAACTTCAGCTCCAGCTGCAACCTCTTCTTCTCTAAAGCCCTATTGGGAAGATTGTGAGTCTGCCCTACAGAGACTCGGGGGAGAGAACACAGAGATATCTAAAAAAGCAGCTATATCATTGTCATGTCTATGTATTTTGTTTTGTGTTAGGTGTCAGCCAGCCACCTGGAGTTTCTTTAATTCTGTGTGTATGTTCGAACTCCTCACTCCACTAAGAACATGCTGATAAGCTCATAATCTCATATGAGAAAAAAGTGAGCTTATGGAATAATGGCATATTCTTGGTTGTGAAGGCATAATGGCTATGTCTTCCTTGTGGGCATACGTATGGATTATCATGCATGGATACATGGCTTCAAACCGGTAGCTCTCGGAAGGTGGGTATTTTTTGTCTCCTTAATTTGTCTAACTATAATTCTAATTCAGTTTTACCAAAACTATTGATTCTAAGTTCAATTTTGCCTTAGATATTAATGTAGTTTACGCACAGTACCGACAATGCAAAGATCTTAGCACATTGAAGGATGTTAGACTTCTTTATGCAACTCACCTTTGTATCCCTCATGCTATTGTTGTGGCTCATCAGATTGTTGCGGATTAAAAGGTAACCGATCTTTTTGTTATATCTAACAGCCTTTACTTCTTAAATACGTGTGTGCGCATAAATTTTATTTTAGAAATAATCGAAAAAAAAAAAAATAAAAAAAAGAAAAAAAAAAAAAAAAAAAGGATGTCCATAAATCATTCAAATATTTGCAGGCATCCAGTAATCTTTCCATACAGACCGTCCGGGTTATATGCATATATAAATTATGAAATGTGGATGGGATTTGCATGCATCGAACAATATGTTGAATTTTTTGAAACGCCAGCTAAAATTTTTGGGACCATCAAATGTTGCATGAACATCATATTTAACTCTTGTACCTAAAGGCCCATGCTAAAAACGATCTAAATCACTGCGTAACAACGGGCTGATGCAATGGATGGGCTAATTGGATTAGAGGAGTCTGGCGAATGCCATTGGGGCCAGTGGGGGGTAATGATGAATATCTACTAAGGCATGAAGGCATACTGGACGATGGCTGAAGCATCGATTAACGGTCGAGAGTGCGCGAGGGGAGCGAAGCGGTGGAGATGCCGACTGTCATGTTTTTCAGACAATGCTTTAGGGAACGTCGTGGTTTAGTGACTTAGTATGACAGGAAAAAGCTAAGCGATGTGATGCAACAACTACTTTTCACCGAACCTAATATTAGATTAGGATGACTTTGTATGTTTTCTATTTATTTATTTATCCGTGTTCCATCTTTTGTGAGCAAACTTGACAATTTGACATGCTATTTAGAAACTTGCTTCATCCAATTTATTAACCGTTTCTTCTTACAGACGTGCCCTCATCAGTCCTCACTCAATGGAACCTTTATAATGACCCTTCCATCGTAAAAGATATACATCGACTTCCCAACTATTGTAATTGTGTATTTTTATGTAATTTTGTTCCTAAAAATAAATACGACTATAAGAATTTGTGCTTTCTTCGTGTCTCGCGTTAGGAGTGGAAAAATATTTTGTAAATTGTTATTTGTGATGAAGATGACAACCTCATGTACAACAAACGTGGTCTAAAAAAATAGCCACAAAATTTGTATTATAAGTAACCAAACTCGCCCAACTTTGTACTTGCACAACATTATTTAATAATCAAACTTATATAACTGTACGGTGTCTATACGATCTCTAATTGCATATAACTTACTATACTCTTCAAGACCATCAAGTTTGAAGACGACAATGCATGGACGTTTCTTATTTTAATTGCTACAAAACTCAATTGTTTATAGAATACTTCGCTTATTACTTATTAATCCCTTCAAATATTAATGGAACATTATTACGTTCGTTGTTTTTTTTACTTTATTCACACACATTACTTATTACAAAAAAATTCTTTTAAAATTCCATGTGAATCCACGGGCCTTTAACATGAAAATCCTTCACCGTTAAATTGCCTTCTTGGAGCATTTATTTATAGTACCAAACCGTTAGCATGGTAAAGGGTAAAAAATAAAGCCAACAATGATTAAATACCATAGTTTCATTCAAAAAAAAAAGATGACTGAACCACCCATCTTAAGTGTTGAACAAACAATAGAGAGAACCAATTCCCAAAGTCAAGCACCTCCTTAAACAGTATGTTTAGATGTTATTCTTAACATAATATCTTTGCTTAAATGTATGCTAATTGAAAGGTATTTTCTTTATTTTCAGATAAGCATAGGGATACAATAGAAGGAGTCTGTTAAGAGTCAAAAGCAATAGCAAGAAAGGATTGAAGGTTCTCTGTTTAGACAAAGACGACAACCATTCAAAATCAACGACAAACATTGTTTACAAAGAAGTCTACTTAGTCTTATCTATATTACATTTTTTCATGTAAGATTAGTTGATAATCCATACGTATGCCCACAAGGAAGACATAGCCATTATGCCTTCACAACCAAGAATATGCCATTATGGAGCCTGGTACATGAATGGATGTTTTGTATTACTATGCACGGATGTCTATATTGTTAACTTTGAACAATCATGATGTTGTTAGTAATGTTTTTATATGTGAGGCTTTGTGTGAGACTCGACAACCATTAGAACTAAACGACAAACATTGTTTTAATGATGAGGGTTTTGAAACTGTAATGACACAATATTGACTGGACCAAAACAGACCGACCCGGACCTAACTGAATTGTTTTGATCCGTTCATGTGCAACTGGACTCGACATTGACAAATATTTAGCCAAATTCACACAAATCTTTTCTCTAAAAAAATGTCTGAAGCGAACCTGCCCATCGGGCGGGTTACGTAACTAGTATATATATATATATATATATATATATATATATATATATATATATATATATATATATATATATTATATATATTATATATTATATATTATATTATATATATTAACATGTGTAATAAAAACATGTATAAAAGCGTGTATAAAACCATGTATAAAAACGTGTATATAAATGTGTGTATAAAACATGCATAAAAACTTATATAAAAACGTATAATAAAACATATATAAAATGTGTATAAAAAGTGTATAAAAGTGTGTATAAAACTATGTATAAAAACGTGTATAAAAATGTGTGTATAAAAACGTGTAGAAAAATGTTTATAAAAACGTATAATAAGACATATCTAAAAACGTATATAAAACGTGTATAAATTTTAAAAATATTAAAAAAAGAACTTTTTTTAACAAAACCAAAGTTAGTTACAAATAGTCGTTAGTATAAAGGAATAACGTTTGAAACGTTCGTTGGCTAAAGGACCAACGTTACCCATATGAAGGGTGTCAACCGGTTATAAAGAAAACTAGTACAAGTACCAGGTCAAAAGCTGACGTGGCGTTATGCATAATGGCACATTTAAGAATTCATGAACCATAATGAGTTATTTAGAATAGTACATCGAGTATCTTTTTGCTTTTATCCTTATTTTTTTCTATTTTTTAAATCATAAAAATACTAACGTGTTAGCATTTTTTGCTCTAACACAAAACGCCCGTGCTCTTGAAAAGTTTAAAGTAATTATAAAAAATAAGGCAAAACTGCAAAATATGTCCATGTGGATCCTGATTTTCGCATTCATTGCCATCTTTTTTTCGCAAGAAACATCCTTACGATCATTGTTTCTTTGCAACTCATGCTATTATATTAACGATCGTTATTTTTTCGTTAGTTGGACTCACGTGAGTAAGGATGTCATTTTACTGTTCACGCTTAGTTTTCAAAAAACTGACACAAGGTTGTTCCTCTTTATCTTACCTAGAAAATAGTCAGGGACGAAACTTTCAACATAAAACAGTAGTTACTAAACAATACTTAAATAAACAACATCAAACACATCATTCCATTAAATTTCTCACACACACACTTAAGAACATTAAAATGGTGCTCCATGGTTGTGGCAAGGAAGCTAAAATAAAAACATCTTGGAGCGATAAGAACCCTAGGAGAAGGTTTTATTCTTGTCGGATGGAGGTAAGCCTTAATTAACATGTCGTCGCTATAGAATATAGAGATTGTTTATTTTACATTAATTGTGACTGAATATGTTTTAATCTATGAATTAGGTAACGAACCGTGGCTTCATTGGGTGGGTTGACCCACCCATGTGCCAGAGAGCTGTGGATGTGATTCTCAAACTACTTAGGGCCTGGAATGTGCTTGAGGAGGATCTAGAGGAGCATGTGTTGATGTTAAGGGAGAAAGAACAAATGGTCAAGAAGCTGAGGAAGTACCCGGTGGTTGCCTGTGTTATGGTGTTTGTTGTGTTTAAGTACTTTTAAGGTGTTTAATTAGGGTGGGGTTAATGCCGTATTTTGGGTATGGTTATGATAGATTTACTTAATCCCTGTTTAGTAATGACGATTTGATGTTCATGGAAAAATGTTAATGTGTTTCCATTAATAGTTTTTCATTGTTCGTATTTGGGCTGCTATATTTTGGCTAGTTGCAATGTAATAAACGAAGTCACTTTTTTAGTTTCGAGATAAACGCTCATATTAAACACCACCCAACACTCCACAACATCTCTCTTAAACCGTCTCTCCAAAAGTTAATTGTAACCCTAATTTTCTAAGTTACTTTATACACGAAATTGATTGTCGTTTTTTGTGATTTGGCCAGGTAATTTAGTTTGTTTACGTTTGTCCTAAGTTTATTTACCATAGTTGTCAGAAATATTTTTCAATTTAATATTTTATTAAAGTTTTCAATATTCAGATTCAATCATAGGGTTTAATATGTGAATGTTAATTGTGGCGGGTGTAATAGATATCCAGGATGAAGTTGTGTTCAAATTACACAAAAAGGCTTTTTTTTAGTTTCATCCATTGAGGTATGTACAATGGTCAGTTACAAGTGTGTATGTGTGTGTGCACGTGTGTGCGCCTTTACTTGTGATAGGGATATCTTTTCACAAGTCTTGTGATGCTTATTTTTTTTTAAATTAATTATCAAGTTTTAAATTTATAAAACTCGACTACCTATGGTCAATAATGCACTAACGGGCAGAACCCGATCACGTATAATGTAGGTTTTGGTAAATCCGAGGTTGTTCAAAGAGCTAAGTGTTCAGGTCTAAAATCTGAATTTAATTATCACGTTATGAAAGCTGGTTGATTATGAAAATGCAAGAAAAATAAATGCGGAAATAGAAATGGAAGATTTGATCAAGGGAGATAGGTGAACCTGGTTACTACTCTATTAATGTAAAGATGATATTTCCTAGTGCAATGTCTAATTCTCGTTTTATATGGTGTAACTAATATCATTAGACCCGATTTGTATTCGTAACCTAACCTATAATTCCTATGATCGTAACCCCGTTGCTCACGGAAGTCGGGCATCTAGTTCATAGTCATTAAACCCCCAACTATGACAACTCACATTTTTCAGGTCATTATACGTCAATAAACTCAAAACTATCTACTTTGAACTTTACGTGTTTACTTTTACGAGTAACCGTTAAGTTAAATCGCGTAAGCTGAAAAACAACTTTAAACGTAAACCGCCATTAAACAAAAATAAATTTACTCCAAATATGTGTTATATGACTTTTACGAATATAATTTATAAGTCTACACATTTGATTTTGCAAGTTTTACGTGAACACTCAAGTTTACAAGTTTAGTGCATGCACGCATGCAAATTGCACTAGCACCTTAATATTTATATACTTACACTCATATATAACACATAATACCAAAAATTAAAATGTTTTACCCTTTTTCTTGCATAGACCCCCCCTCTGCATTTTTGGTATGTGCAACAATCTTAATCCATGTACACTTTCATTTCTATGTCTAACACAATCATATTCTACCATGTGATAACCAAGCACTCACAAAACTCTACCTAACCCTTTTTCCTTGGTATATGGCCGGTCAAGATAAGCTAGAGCAACACACATTGTATTGTTTTGGTTAAATGTTAACTATGCTCTTGTAAAGCCACTTTAAGACATTCCTTAACTACAATTTGAAAAAGAGAAGTATCACAACATAATCCAACACACATTACACTTAGAAAAAAATAAAATCTCTCCTTCTCTCTAGCCATAAGTCACGGCTCAAAAACAAGGTGCAAGAAGAAGTTGGTTTTTGATATTTTTTAAGTAATTTACAAGAAGTCTTAAGGGTTTTAGTTATAATCAAACAATATTTGGGGTTTGATTTAGGTGTTATAATAGTAATCTCATCATCTCATCTTCCTAAGGTTTCACATTCTCATCATATATCTTGTATAATCATCACATTCACAAATTTATATCACCACTAGTTTGTATGTTTAAAGGTTTTCTAAATGAAACAAGTAAACTTTATAAATGAAATCTTGTAAAGAGTTTGTAAAATGAATAATAAAATTTTGAACATACAATATACTACTTATTTTAGTCACTCTATAAATTACAAGTTGAAATATTAACTTTGTTGTTAAAATGGTTAATTATACACTTAAACTAGTAGAGTCGTATATTATATTCATATTCTTAATAAATTGGTGGAAGGGACTAGGTTAGTATGGATTTGTTGCTGTGATAGAAATTGTTGAAAATTGGTGGAAGGGACTAATGCTATTGAGGTTATTGCTATCAACGAGACAAAAATACATGTGGCTCACGACTCGATAGTTCGGGTCGTACGTCAGGGAGCCAAGGTTGCAAGGAATGCTATCAACAAAAGAAAGTGGGAAGGAGGTTACCAAAACAACTCGGGACAACAAAACAAACAACAAAAGGTCGTGAGAGCTTACACTGTTGGACCAGATAACAAGAATGGATATGCTGGGAAGTTGCCTCTATGCAACAAGTGTATGCTACATCACATTGGTCCATGCACTATAAAGTGCAATCACTGCAAGAGAGTTCGTCATATGACTAGAGATTGTAGGACTCTCGTTTCTACAACAACTCGGAGACCCCTAGTGGCAAAACAGAAGACTGCAGTTACTTGCTATAAGTATGGAAAGCAAGGGCATTATATGAGTGAGTGCTCAAAGTTGAAGAATCAGAATTATGGTAACCAAAAAGGAATTAGGAAAAGCTCGAGGGGACCCTAACGTCATTGCAGATAATGCTAATCCTTAAGTAGAGATCGACCCACCTTGCAAAGTGAAACCTAAGTCAAGACCTTCTTAGACTATATTCCCTAAGAGATTTGCATTAGTATTTTCTTATGAATTTCGTTGTATTGTGTGGTGTTTTTGAAAACTCTATTAATTTATGTGTCATGACGATTTCGTCAGTTACACTCCTTAAATTGTTACCGTTTTATAAACCGTTTCACTGTCGTTTTATAAACTATTCTGCTATCATCTTATAAACTACTTTGCTATCATGTTATTAACTGTTTTGCTGACGTCTTATAAACTATTTTGTTGTCATCTTATAAACTACTTTGCTTTCATCTTATGAACTGCTTTGCTACTTTATAAACCGTTTGGTCTACTACCTTGTAAACAATATAGTTTATACCATTTAACTCAGAGAAACATAACACTACTTTGACGAAAATGAGCATTGCATCGTCTTTCCTTAATTATACATAGCCTGATCACCTATGTTTAATTGATGAGGGACCATGCTATGCTGGGAGTAGTCACCTTAAAGCTTTATCAAAATCAATTTCTACTTATATTCCCAAAAAGAAAAAAATTTGTGTGCGTATTCATAAGTTGTGTATGTCTTGGGCGTTCGTATTAGTAAGCATCGTAACTAAGTAGACTTTTACACCACTAGTCAACCTAGGATAATCCACCAACGAGTATGGTCACAAATAAGGAATTTTCTAAATCACCCTTCAACATTGACTTAATGGCCATAGAATTCGAAATTTTTGACGTTATCATTGGTATGGATTGACTGTCAGAGTATCACGCCGTGATTGTTTGTGATGAGAAGCTTGTTCGTATCCCCTTCGGTAATGAAATATTAACAATTCAATGTGATAGGAGTGGCGGTAGGAACGAGCCTAGATTAAATATCATATCGTGTACCAAGACCCAAAAATATTTGCAGAAAAGATGTCATGTCTTTTTGGCAAATATCACTAAGAAGAAGCGACATTTCAATTGTTTAAGCAGAAATTGTGTAGCGCGCCGATTTTGGCCTTGCCCGAAGGGACTGAGAACTTTGTAGTTTATAGCGACACTTCGCATAAAGGTTTGGGTGCCGTATTAATGCAGAATGAAATAGTAATAGCTTATGCATCTCGTCAACTCAGGATTCACGAGAAGAATTATACAACACATGATTTGGAGTTAGGAGCGGTAGTGTCCGCTCTAAAAATTTGGAGGCACTACTTGTATGGAACTAAGTGTATCGTGTTCACCGATCATAAAAGCTCGCAACACATCCTTGATCAAAAGGAGTTAAACATGAGGAAATATTGATGGTTAGAATTGCTTAGTGATTACGATTGTGAGATTCGTTATCACCCGAGAAAGGCGAACGTGGTGGCAGATGCTTTAAACCGAAAGGAACGGATAAAGCCACTACGGGTTAGAGCCTTAGTTATGACAATCGATTTGAATCTACTAGTTCAGATTTTGAACGCTCAAGCTGAGGCAATGAAAGAAGAGAATGTCAAGGAAGAGAATCTTCGTGGCATGAACAAAGAGTTCGAAACGCGTCCCGATGGAACGCTTTGTATTGAGAAATGAAGTTGGTTACCACGTTTTGGAGGATTAAGGGAATTGATTATGTAACAACTCATAATTTCAAGTTATTTTACGTCAATAAACTCAAACTATTTACTTTGAACTTTTACGCATTTACTTTTAATTTCAACCGTTAAGTTAAATCGCGTAAACCAAAAATCAACAATTTACGTAAACCGACATTAAACAAATAGAAGTTTACGTCAAGCAAGTGTTATATAATTATTACGAATATAATTTATAACTTTTTATATTTTATTTTTATACGTTACGTAAAATGTTTACGTTTCGCGTTTTGAACTTTCATGCATGCATGTAAACTATACCACATTTCTACACTTAACCAAATACCCACAATTATACCCAATACCCAAAAATTAGATAATTCTTACACACAAACCCAACCATGGCTGGTTATACATATATAACCACAAAAAATACCAAGTTTTATATTAGATATAATACCATGTGCTAGTTTGAACCTCTTTTTCAAAGTTACTTACAACTTCTACCAAAACTCTTACAAGACCACTCCTCCTCCCATTCTAATCACTTACAAATCACACCCCTCCCTAATTTTCATGGATTGTGTAAAATTAGTTCCCTAGATATTTATGTTATGTAAGTATCATCAACTAGCTCTCTCATTCTCATTCCACACTTACAAAAATTCAACAAAACTCCCTTTCTCTCCATATAAGCGCTCGCCACCAAAATAAGCCATAAAATTTTTGATACTTTCCATTTTCTTGATATTACAAGTATACAAGTGTGATCAAGGGTATTATCTAAGGTAATCTAAGTTGATTTCCAAGTTAGGGTTTCTATTTTAAGCAAGGGTTTTTCAAGATCTAAGTTAGGGTTTTATAAATCAAGATTTGGGTTTTTGATAAGGTTTTTGGGTTAAAATCAAAGACTATGGTTTCTTTTAATCATAAGCTTTGTAAGCATTCTATATCTACTCTTTTGATTTTCATACATATTGATTATGTTCTTACATATTTCTATACTTACATAATGTATTTACATACATGAACACCAAGATTATTAAGTTATATCACCAACTAGTAGACTTTTATAAATGTTTGCAAAGAAATCAAGAACGACAATTACTTATATATTATTAGGCATATTATTAAGTTTATTATTCATAAACTAGCTTAAACACTTTTATAAATTATTTCATGTTTTGTTCTTATTATAGTGAAGTGTTGGATGGGATTAGGTTAGCTTGGATGTGTTGATTATGAAGGGGGTTGAAGTGGTTAGATTAGAGGTTATTGTTTTGTAAAAATGAGGTTAAAATTATAGTTTTAAAGTGTGTAAAACGCCTCTTAGGACAACAGGTTTTAAACAGTTAGTTACGGAATTTTCAACGAGTTAAAACCTTAAAAATGTGCTAGTATGTCTCAATACGATTCCGTGCATATAGAGAACTCGAAAAACGAACGTAAAACGAAGGAGATATGAATTTTTAAAGTTTACCGGCAACTATAATATTTTGACAGCTTTTGGGTAAAAATGTGGTCTGATCAGATTTCATCTTGTGTTTTTGGGCCTTTCGGGTCCAAACCGGCTTAAATATAAAACTAGAATGTTGCTCGGAATGATGTTTCGATAAAAGAATACGAGTTTTTGAAGCCTAAAAGTGTAATATGAGTGAGTTAATCTTCATTAAAACTAGACAACTACTATATAAAATTTCCTGCACACTTTTTCCTAACATGAATAGTAAAATAGTGTTTTCAGAATTCGGGTCCGTTTAGACTATAAGAACCTTAGGAAATAATATAGCATCACTTATATAATATTTATACGCGTTTTAAACTTTATAAATATTATTTTATGAATTAACTAGACTATATATATATTGTCATGGTAAAAATAATAAAAGTGGTAAACTTAACGAAAGCATTATTTGGATTTATAAGCTAAGTCTAAAACTATTAGGTGGTGATATAACAAGATAAAACATAGTGCATTGTCTATATTTTCATACATTATTCTAAATCGATCTATAATTAAATAGGTTGCATACCGGTCCTTTGTGACGACATTCCTAGTTGATTTATCTAGAAATCAATTCCATCATTTGAGGTGAGTTTCATGGCCCCTATTTTACTTCATTTAAATATTTTGGGGGAGAATGCATGCTCATTTACAAACTCGTTTACATACACGTTTTCATACGCATTTACAAACTCGTTTACATACTCCTTTACATACCCGTTTACATACTCGTTTACATACTCGTTTTCATAGTCGTTTACATACTCAATTACAAACTTGTTTACAATTACTTTACAAATCTCGGGGTGAGATACATGACTTGTTTTCACAATAGGACGCAAGTACAATACTTTTCTGTTCTTACAATGATTACGGATTTTGCCTAAGTAGCGATAAACCACTATGCCTACTCTCATGAACTGTTAATTACTTTGTGTAAGCACGTGTGTTATAAACAGATCTATTGGGATTGACATCCCCGTCTAGTATCGGTGCCAAACATGGCCAACGGGCGTATATCATGTCGGATTCACATGAACACTTACTTTGATTGCCTGAAATTGATTGACATTCATTGGGACACATTAATTGCCTGAAATTGATTGGCACATATACTTTGTGTAGCTTCAGTGTCATGAGCATAGTGATATCGTAATTACATTTTTCTGAATATTGTATACTATGCAATACATACTTTGAAATCGTGCGGTCCAACATTTATACTTACATAAACCTATGAACTCACCAACTTTATGTTGACACTTTTAAGCATGTATTTCTCAGGTGAATAAGTTGCTTGAAGTTCTTGATGTGCATTGGAGTCTAAACTTTTCAAGATTTCATTCATGGATTTCTACTTGCATTCAAACTATCAATCTCGTTGTATTATTTTCAATCTTTCATCTTGATGCAACTTTGGGATAAATGTTATAACTATTTAAATTTCAATTAAATCAACGAGATTATCTTTCAAACGACTCATTTAGAGGTCGTTCTTTTATACCTTGTGCCGTTGTATTATGAAGTAATGCCCCCGGTTACCATTCCACTGCGACACATTTTGGGGGTGTTACAAATTATGCATGAATCGCATAAGTCTAAGTATTCTATCCACCCTAGATCCGACAAGATGTACCACGACTTGAAGAAATTGTATTGGTGGCCCAACATGAAGGCAGAAATCGCCACCTATGTTAGTAAATGTTTGACATGCTCAAAGGTCAAAGCTGAATATCAAAAACCGTCTGGTTTATTGGTACAACCAGAGATACCCCAATGGAAGTGGGAGAAGATCACCATGGACTTTATTACAAAGCTACCCAAGACATCCAGCGGTTATGATACGATTTGGGTAATCGTTTACCGTCTCGCTAAATCTGCTCACTTTTTACCAATGAAGGAAACTGATTCGATGGAGAGATTGAAGAGACTTTACTTGAAAGAAGTGATCTTGAGGCATGGGGTGCCAGTCTCTATCATCTCTAACCGTGATAGCAGATTTACATCGCGTTTTTGGCAATCGCTCCAGAAAGCTTTGGGAACTCGGTTAGATATGAGTACAACATACCACCCTCAGACAAACGGACAAAGTGAAAGAACCATTCAAACTCTTGAAGATATGTTACGCGCTTGTGTGATAGATTTCGGTAATGGTTGGGATAAACATTTACCGCTAGTGGAGTTCTCATACAACAACAGCTATCATACCAGCATTAAGGCTGCACCATTTGAGGCACTTTATGGTCATAAGTGTTGATCACTTGTTTTCTTGGCCGAGGTCGAAGATAGTCAGCTCACTGGCCCAGAAATCATCCACGAGACTACTGAGAAGATCATTCAGATTAAGAGCAAAATTCAAGACGCGCGTGATCGCCAGAAGAGTTACGTTGATATGAGGGGTAAACCTCTAGAATTTCAGGTCGGTGACAAGGTTATGCTAGAAGTTTCACCTTGGAAGGGGGTGATACGTTTTGGAAAACAGGAAAAGCTAAACCCGAGGTATATTGGACCTTTCAAGGTCTTAGATAAAGTTGGAACCGTTTCTTATAGACTTAAACTTCCCCAACAATTAAGTAAGGTTCATAGCACATTTCATGTGTCCAATCTGAAGAAGTGTTTGTCTGGCGAATCGCTCGTTATACCGTTGGATGAGATCCAAGTTGATGACAAGCTTCACTTTGTGGAAGAATTCGTGGAAATTATAGACCAAGAGGTCAAGCGGTTAAAGCAAATCCGAATCCCCATTGTCAAGGTTTGATGGAACTCTAGAAGAGGTCCAGAGTTCACGTTAGAACGTGAAGATCAATTCCGCAGCAAGTATCCGCACCTCTTCGTCAACACCACTCCGGAAGGCAACTCGAACTGAATTTCGAGACGAAATTCTGTTAACACGAGGAGACTATGTCAACTTACATTTTCAGGTCATTATACGTCAATAAACTCAAAACTATTTACTTTGAACCTTTACGTGTTTACTTTTACGTGTAACCGTTAAGTTAAATCGCGTAAACTGAAAAATAACTTTAAACATAAACCGCCATAATATGTGTTATATGACTTTTATGAATATAATTTATAAGTCTACACATTTTATTTTTTAAGTTTTACGCAAACGCTCAAGTTTACCGGTTTAGTGCATTTATGCATGCAAATTGCACTAGCACCTTAATATTTATATACTTACACTCATATATAAATACATAATACCAAAAATTAAAATGTTTTACCCTTTTTCTTGCATAGAGCCGCCCCCTCCTCTATTTGTGGTATGTGCAACAATCTCGATCCACGTACACTTCCATTTCTATGTCTAACACAACCATATGCTACCATGTGATAACCAAGCCCTCACAAAACTCTACCTAACCCTTTTTCCTTGGTATATGGCCGGTCAAGATAAGCTAGAGCAACACACATTGTATTGTTTTGGTTAAATGTTAACTATGCTCTTGTAAAGCCACTTTAAGACATTCCTAAATTACAATTTGAAAAAGGGAAGTATCACAACATAATCCCACACACATGACACTTAGAAAAAAAATCTCTCCTTCTCTGAAGCCATAAGTCACGACTCAAAAACAAGGTGCAAGAAGAAGTTGGGTTTTGATATTTTTCAAGTAATTTACAAGAAGTCTTAAGGGTTTAGTTATAATCAAACAATATTTGGGGTTTGATTTAGGTGTTATAATAGTAATATCATCTTACTAAGGTTTCACATTCTCATCTCATATTTTATTTCATATATCTTGTATAATCATCACATTCACAAATTTATATCACCACTAGTTTGTATGTTTAAAGGTTTTCTAAATAAAACAAGTAAACTTTATAAATGAAATCTTGTAAAGAGTTTGTAAAATGAATAATAAAAATATGAACATACACTATACTACTTATTTTAGTCACTTTATAAATTACAAGTTGAAATATTAACTTTGTTGTTAAAATGGTTAATTATACACTTAAACTAGTAGAGTTGTATATTTCATTCATATTCTTGATATTATTTTTATTCTTGATAAATTGGTGGAAGAGACTAGGTTAGTATGGATTTATTGTTGTGATAGAAATTGATGAAAATTGGTGGAAGTGATTAGGCTAGTATAGAGTTGCAACTTGTGGGTGAAAATAGTGGTGGAGCAGAAAGTATATATATTGTTGTCCATATTTTCTCTTATTATATTCGTATCGTAAATCTTGACTTAAATAGTCAATGCCTTGAAAAATAGATAGTAGACTTAAATACGAACGTGTGGATATAAAATTCGCTAAAATTGGACTTAAAACGAATGAGATATGGTCAAAAGAAGTTTAGTAATTTTTTCGGCAAAACTATTTTATAAGTGTTATGTCCAGACCTATTCAAAGACGTTTTTGACCCTTTTCGGGTCCGAGTCGGGAAAAGTTTATAGAAGATAATTTGTACAGCTCGAGTTTACGTAAAAATGTAGTATTCACTCGTTCCGTGAATATATATAACGAAGAAGTTATAACATTTATAAAACTAGACCAGAATGTATTCGTATAAAAATAGTGAGCTGTTTGATAATTAAAATGGGATTATCTGGCGTTTTTGAGTCCGTTTGAGCTATAAAATTCTTAAGAAATATTTTAGTATGACTTATATATTTTTCATACGCGTCGAAAACTTTTAAAATAATAATAAGCAAGCGAGTTGGAATATATTTAAGTTTGCTATTAGAAGATACTTGCAAGTATATATACTTAAATAATAAGTGGCGAACTTGACGTAAACGTTATTTTAACTTATAAAACTTAAACGCAAACTATTAGGTGATGATATAATGTTATAAAAATATAATTGCATCATTTCATTCCACTTGCATAATTCTAAATCGACCCATAATTTAATAGGTTGCTTTCGGGACATTCTTTGACGTCCTACTTACTTGATTTTTCCAAAAATCAATACTTTTGCCTAAGGTGAGTTTATAGCCTTACTTTAACTTGTTTATCACTACTTTATAAATCTCGGGGTGAGATACATTGCTTGTTTTTACTTATGGACGCAAGTATCTTTCTTTTAAATGATTATTGATTAGTCTAAGTAGCGATAATCCACTATGCCTAAATTATCATGAGCCGTTAATTACTTTGTGTAAGCGCGAGTGTCATAAATATATCTATTTGGGATTGACATCCCCGTTCGGGTAAGTTAAGCACTTACTAGTTTCGGAGGACCGAACTAATAGATGTATACCATGTCGGACTGAGGGTGTTGCAGATTGAACACCTACTTGGGTACTTTTATTGCATTAAATTGCATGCAAATTGTGTTGTAGCTTCGGTGTCATGAGCTTAGTGCAATCGTAATTACTTTTTGTGATATTGTATGTGTTACAATAGTCATGCCTTGCTAAATCTTGCGGTCCAACTTTACTTACTTAAACCTATGAACTCACCAACTTTATGTTGATATGTTTAAACATGTATTTCTCAGGTGCTTAACTGCTATGGTGTATTTGATGTGCATGGAGTCCTCATCCTTCAAGATCATTTTCATGGATTTTCCTCTGCATTAAAACTATTTCCTCGTTGTATAAAAACTTTGATTTACTTTTCGATGCAAATCAACGAGGTATCTTTTTAACGACTCATTTAGAGGTCGTTCTCTTATATCTTGTGCTTATTTATTATGAAGTAACGCCCTCGGCTACCTTTCCGCTGCCACATATTTTGGGGGTGTTACACCAACTATTCTAAAGACTTGTCTAATGCCGACAATCCCGCTACTTGACATTAAACCCTCCTATTAGGTGCAAACTAACAAAAGGATTTTACGCGCTTTATAAGTGCCTAATCTAATGCAGGCAATGGTATGGACAACCCCTACACTCGAAATAGATATCACCCTATCTCTTGTAACCTACTAGACTACCTTTCAACTGTTTACGCCTACTCACTAGCCTTAACACTACCAAACGCGGGGATCGATCAATAATCAATTAGAATATCCATACAAACAATAATTAAACTAAGAAATATACATCAACACAATAATAAATACATAACTAGGCTAGCACTAGAAGTGCTTAGCCACTCATGTTGTAATTTGCTAGAAAACATAATGAAAGGAATCATGGATTGATTAAACATTAATGTTCTTACAAATACTCGATGAATGAATAATACAAGTAATAATTAAAGCAAATTCTCCCTTGGAATGGTGGTGAATGGAGCTGGAAAACCCCTTACAATGGAGCCCTAATCGTCTTCTGTGAGTCTTGTGTGAAGAGAATGACGAAATAAGCAGAATTAGGGGTTGTATTTATAGTGTGACATCCGTCACCAAATTGGGTTGGTCAACTTTGATCATTAACCCAACGTTCACCGTCTAGTTAAGCTTATGTGCATGTGTGACTCTGAGAACGCTTATGTGCATGCGTGACTCCGAGAACATAGAAAAACAAGAATTTCTAGGAGTTAATGTGACAACTGACATTTTCAGGTTAACATTTAACTATTAACTTGAACATTTTACCTTAATCACATGAATATTTGACGTTAAGTGTAACCATTAGGTTATCCCGCGTATAATGAAAAATATATTTGAACGCGTTCCTTCACTAGACTAAGTTTAGTCTATGTTTAGGAAGTACATTATTATTCTCGCGAGCATGATTTATAATTCATTTGCATACGGTTTTGCAAACTTTTTGTAAGTCTTTTATACTTGCATTATATTACATGCATGCACAACATACCCAATACTCACCATCTTTGAGGTATTATTACTACAAGTATATATACTTTTAAAAATATTTTCCCTCCCCTTTTTCCTTCTAGAAATCAGCCCCTATAAGTGTATATACCAACATATACCTTCTTGCTTGGTAAATCACAATTTCCCTTCCTTATTACTAGCACAAACCTCTAGTAAGCATGCAAGACACCCCTCCCCCTTGTCCCTTTAATTATGCACATCCTAAAACCATGCCACAACCCTCCAAACCCTTTGATTCATTAAGTTTAGAGTTAAGTACATTTTTGGTCCTTGTGGTTTGGTGCGTTTTCACTTTTGGTCCAAAATTCAAAAAAGGTTTGGTTTTGGTCCAAAAACATAGTTTCGTTCCACTTTTAGTCCAATTCCGTAAATTTGGACTAAAATTTTTAGACTAAAAGTGGAACGAAACTATGTCTTTTGGACCAAAAGTGTAACGAAACTATGTCTTTTGGACTAAAAGTGGAACGAAACTATGTCTTTTGGACCAAAACCAAACCTTTTTTGAATTTTGGACCAAAAGTGAAAAACGCACCAAACCACAAGGACTAAAAATGTACTTAACTCTTAAGTTTAATATAAACATGTGACGCATAAAGCTTCTTTGACCATACCTAAAATGTAACTATAAAAGAGAGGCCCTTGTGACTAGTTTTCTTTCACCACTTACAAACACTCAAACAAACTCCTTTTCCTCTCATTTATCCAGTTGAAAACAAGTACACAAACCAAAGGTTTCAGGATTTCCTAAGGGTTTATACAAGAGCTAGGGTTTTGGTAATCAAAATTAGGGTTTCTAATGTATTTGGGTTAGTTCTTGTGCACTTCTTGATCTCATAATAACCACCAATTCTTGTAAGCATCACATGTAACTTATTTTTACATATATTTTACTCATTAAGTATCATTTCATATCACCTTTATAGATTTGTTGTGTTGAAAGTTGTTCTAAACTTAGTGTAACAAAACCCTAAATCTGTCCAGAAAAATAGGTCTACTTGTGAGCTTGTTTTAACCACTTTAAAGAACCCTTTTGGCAAGTTTCTTTTCACCACAATAGACTATGATGTTTTAGAAAGGTTTCTGTACAATTTTTTAAATTATGGATTTTTCTCATTTTCAAACAATTTTTACAAAACGGGATATCAAGCAGCTCAAGCTGCTGACTTCAAATCTTGCAACAGCTTTTTGAATGCTTTATACTTTGAATCTATAAGAGAGGCCATAAAATTTGAAAAGGTAAAACATAGACCTAAGTGTGGGCGTTCATTTCGAATCAATTGGTTAAGTATTGAGTGAGATATGCTTGTTTGAAGTCGGGTCATTTTTCAAACAGCTCACTATATTTTCTGCCTTAGTGTAAAAGTGTATTACTTGTTATTCTCTTTATGTTTTGGTGACGACAAACATTTAAATTGTAAAACATAACGTAAAGTTCACAAGTTACTCATAGATTTATACTTCAACTTACGGATATCTCACCATCCCTATCCACCACAACTCACGGATATCTCACCATCCTTATCCACCACAAGTATACATTTATCAACTCGATCTCGACATCCTAAGACTCTTACTCATATGAGCTTCACCAGTTGGATCGGTCCAAGCAAACGGGCTAGCCCATTAATGCCCAATAGATTTTGGCCCATTAAGGCCCAATTAAAGCTTCTAGAAGATGGAGGGAACTAGTGAATTCAAATTTGAATTAAGCTTCTAGAAGATGAAGGGAAACTAGTTGGTGCATGCTTTTGTCCAAACACCCTTTTATCCATTGGACAAAAGAGACCTCTCCAAGTCAAGACTTCCCTATAAAAGCCCCAGGCTTCTTCCCCCTTCTCTTGATGTTAAAACCCACAAAATTCACACCATCATATACATAGAATTTCCTTCTTGATCTTTAATCATGGTTCTTGCATAAGGCATGAATCTTGGTTATATTCTATGTTAGTTCCACTAATACCAAGGGGTATTTAGTAAAGTATAGGATATATCTACATGAAAGTGATCATCTTTGATTACTTGTATACCAAGGGGTATTTAGTAAAGTATAGGATAATGTGTAAATCCAGAAGTAGTGATTGTGTGTCGGTTAGCATTTTAGGCCTTAAAATACATTGGTGAAGTGGTAGATTGGTTCTAGCTAAGATTAGGACTCGACATTTAGCTTAGTGTCAGAAAATAATGTAAGCGACGCGGTTTATGTGTTTAGGCCATAAAACATAAGGTTTGTTATGTTGGGCCACAAAACATAACGGGTTTGGTTCTACCCGAAGAAGGACTCGACATTTAGCTTAGTGTCGGAAATTGGTATAAGCGATGTGTAATGGTTTTCTCCGCCTAAAGGGAGCTTGTTGATTAGTGAAGTAACTCTTGAGTTGGATACTCGAGGAGTGGCATAGGGCGAAGAGGAGCTTCGTGACCGAACCACTATAAATCTTTATAAATCATCACTTGATGCTTGAGCTATGAGACACGTTTTGTCTTTGACCTTCTCATCATCTTCTTCACCGCTATCACTCGAAGAACCTCCGACAAAAGCTCTTTGGTTCTCATCTTTCGGTTGTTTTGGACATTCTCCATTAAGATGATTTGGATCACCGCATCTAAAGCATTTTCTATCACCTTTACCGTTCTTGTCATCACGACTTCTTTGGAATGTCTTTTTGTCGTTCCGAGGTTGTCTCACGAATCTACCTCTTCTCTTAAAGAACTTCTTGAAGTCTCTAACCTCCATGATGTATTCTTCATCTTCACTTCCGAAAGTCGAACACTCCTCATCACTAGATTATTTCTTAGCCTTTAAAGCAAGAGATTTTCTTTCTCCCTTAGCTTTGACTATTTTAGAATCTTTCTTGATGATCATCTCGTGAACTTTCAGATTACCGATGAGTTCATCAAGTGACAGTGATGTTAAGTCTTTTGACTCTTCAATTGCCGTGACCTTTTCTCTCCATTTAGGATGTAGAGCCCTAAGAAACTTCCTAACATAGTTCTTTCTAGAATAACCTTCATCAAGAGCTTTTAGACTAGTAATGATAGTATACTATAAATCTAGCACAAATGCCTTCTTTGATTGTCTTCAGAAATGATAATTGTTCATAATTGTACTTGGTACCAATAGGACGATCCTTGTTACGCTTTGACTTGGTGATTTCCTTGTATGGTGATTAACAAAAGTTTTCTAAATTTCTTTTGCCGTATTACACATGAAAATTCTTTCATATTCTTTTCTTGGCAAAGCATTGTAAATAACCATTTTAGCTTCGTTATTTTTCGCAAGCTTCTTTTTAAGATCGTCACTTTGTTTTTCAAAAGGGATAACCTCATCTAATTTGGTTTTCGGATTTTGTTGAATAGGTTGAAAATCACCATTAGTAATAACATGCCAGAGATCAAGATCTTTTGATTTAATTATGTCTCGATTTCTATTTTTTCATATTAATTAAAAACTATCACTTTAATTAAGTGGCTGTCTTGCTATGAATTGCCCTTCATGTTAGTTTGTCAAGCATCCATTGTCGATCGAATGCTCTATAATACAATATTATTTAAAAGATCTTGTGTGACCTTGGACTTCTGATACAAATTGTGGGGAATCTAAAGGGGGGGGGGGGTTGAATAGTTTACAGGTTCGTTTTACGTTTTAAAAGTTTGCTTTCAAAATACTTAGATTCGAGTTGTATGTTCTACCAATCAACAATATGAATCAACAATGTAAATATCTAAACTAATACTAAATAACAATCACAACAATATGTAAAGAGATGAGAGAAGAACAATCAAACCACGACATCAAGATTTATAGTGGTTCGGCTACGAAGCTCTTCTTCGCCCTACTCCCCTCCCCGAGTATCCTACTCGAGATTTCACTATGTCAACAAGCTCCCTTCAGGCGGAGAAACCGTTTACACGTCGCTTACGTTATTTTCCGACACTAAGCTAAATGTCAAGTCCTAATCTTAGCTAGAACTAATCTACCACTTCACAAACACTATACAATCACAAGATCTACACTATCGGATTTACACACAATCCGAGTCACACAATTACACAAGATAATTACAATAGAGATTTGATACTTAGAAGAAGAGAGGAGAGATCACTAAATAACAATTCGTTTCTTGACGAATACGAATGTTCTTCTCTTGCACTTGATAGAGAGGAGAGATAAGAAGAAGAGGTTAAATTATTTGAAACAAGATCAAACAATGTTAGTGATCAAGAGATTTAGTGAGAGAAAGAATGTTTTTAGAGAGAGAAAGAAGACAGAAAAAATTCGTGCAAAGATGTGTGTTTTTCTGCCAGAAATAGTGCAGTATTTATAGACATGAATTCTAATGGTCATCTGCTGGCGGTCCCGGCGGTCTCAGGTATATCTGGGGCCCGCCAGACCTATAAGGGGGTCGCCCAGTAGACTCCGCTCCTGTTTTTGTCTTTTTGTAGGGAATGTTGTATCTGGTATGGAAGCTTCCATTTTGGGGGGAAAATTTGAATTTCAAATTTAAGTTTTAAATAAAACTTTTCTTTTAATTAGAAAATATTTTGTATATTTATTTTTGTGAAAATACTTTTGTAAAAATGTGATGGTTAAGAAAAAATATTTTCTTGATCACTAATCATGCTTAATGATTTGTTTGTCCACACCTTAAGTGATTACTAATCTTAGAAATGGAATTTTACGATTAATAATTTGTAAACGTTTATTTTTATCGTAAATGTTTTTTACATTTTGTTATTATCAAAACATTGAGAGGTCGAAAAATATAAATAACATTTTTAGACATGATTTGTATTAACAGATCATATGTTAAACCCGTCACCAAAATATTTCTAACACATTAACTCTCTTCCAACAAGATGTCTAAATCTTTTCATCGTCTTGCTTTGTTTGACCATGGGTTGGTTAAACAAAAGAAATGATTGTATTAATACATTAGTAATTAAGTAAAACAAAATGTATTTTTAAACTTTGCTTGTGCTTGCATTGTTCTAACACACACACATAATTAAATTCTTTTTATAAACATATAGTATTTTGCAAAAGATGTGTGTGTATTAAAATGGTTAGGAAAATCATTTATATATTCATAAAATGTCAAAAACTATGCATGCTATAGATAACAACAAATAGTTTTTCGCACAAGCAAAATATATGACAATCTTGAAGTAAGAAATTAACGTGTCATTATTCATCAACCTCACCTTACAACTAGTCTTAGGATTAATGGAACACACTATGAAAATCTTTATTTGTTTTCTTTTAAAAGAGTGTTCGTGAGGGTCAAGAAAGGTTTCGAATGTATATCGATTCATTATTCAAATTATGATTGATATTATTATCAAATCTAATTGACAAGTTTTCGAGTATGGATAAGAAATCGGATTCTTATTTGTCTAGCTTTAAGATTATATGAAAATGTAACAAGAGATATTATCTTAAACCTACATACTCAATCACACTCAATTGATATGAAAATAACGACATCCTCCTCAAAGACGTTAAGAATATGCATCGGATCATAACTCACACTTGTGTAAATGATGTCATATTGAGTCTACTTGTCCAATATTTGTGTTCCAAATATTTGGCAAATATATGCAAAATATACACAATGAAGTAGGATTGACGACTTGAATGTTTTATCCAAAATATTCAAGTAATTTACCTTGCAATGCACTTGGTAAAGTCGTCATCTCTGAAAATCCAAACATGAGCAAATGCACAACATATGTAACTTTGCTCAAACAATTCAAAAGCACAACTCAAAACTCAAACTCTCTTCTCATTTAAACTTTCTCTTACTTTACCAAATAAGCATAATATTATTCTTCACCAAATGAGAACTTTTTAACAATCTAAGGTTAGGACTAGGAATAATTGAACATATTCCACAAACCATTATTGTACTTTCTTTAAATAAGTGATTGTAAGAGGATTTCGAATATGAAGATGATTATTATTCAAACGATAATTAATCTCACTATTCAATCTAATTACAAATTTGGAATATGAACATGAAATCATGAAGCCGATTGCAAGACAACAAGATTAGTCATCAAATTGTAACTCACACTTGCAATGAAGATTTCTTATTAAGTCTAAAGTGTTCAAATGTTTGTGTTATTAGCTATGGTCAAATCATACATGCTAAACTTAACACACTCTGAGTAGGATTGACGACTTATAAATTTCCATCAAGAAACTCATAAGTACTCCAACTTGATGAGCATAACTTAGAGCCGAAGGATGTATTGATAGTACTATTTGGGTTGACACCCCCTATCTTGGGTCTCTGTAAGGTTCTTGTCTCAGGGATAATATATTATGGTCAAGTTATGTGTGGTTGCAGTCATGAGGTTCAGTTGTTGCGATTGTGTGATTTCATTAAGTACTTGTATATGCATATCTTGATCACTAGTGTCCTACTTGTATTATATGCATAACAAATGAGTTTATTACTTAAACCTACGATCTCACCAACTTTATGTTGATGTTTTTGAGTATTCATTTTCAGGAGATAACCGTGATAATGCTTAAGGAGGATAGTACTCCCTACCAAGCCTAGTGTGACCTAAGATGGAACCCTTTTCGGGTCATTGAATAATTTTCATTGTCTTTTACCTATGACTTATGTTGAATGGTTGATTGTTGAACGCCTGTTCTAGGTTGTGGGATTTTATGACTGTATGACTATGTTGTCGTGGTATTGACTATCCACGATACAAGTCTCTATTTGTGTCGGGAGTCGTCATGACATATTCGTGTTGGATTTTCATTTAGTAAATTCTCTATTTTCTTATATCAATGTGTTATGACGATTATGTCCATTATATTCCATGTTTTTCGCCTTAGACGGAGTGTGACATATAAGCTCGATCTAGTTACGGCGTAATCCTAAGTGAGGAGTTACGCCGTAACTTCCATAATACAAGAATTTCTTCAAAGCCTGGCATAGTTATGGTGTAACCCAAAGGTATGAGTTACGCCGTCGTAACTCTTGAATTGATTTTCACCCTTTATTACGGCGTAACCTCAACGGGTTAACTACGCCGTAACTATAAACTTGACTAGGCATCTTTGGGTCGGGTAGAATAAGGGCCACGACGTAGTTCCAACGAACTAACTACGCCGTAACTATCATCTGGAGCAGCTACTTATGCATATTTCTTCACGCACCCTTCCATTTCCGCGTCTTTCCATTCCAATGCTCATATTTTCCAAAAAATGAAACATGAATCAATTAAGTACATATTTCATAGAAATACAATTGTTATGAGCATTTTTACAAGGGAAATTGATATTAAAAAGTATAAGCTATTTGATGTTATCATCTTGATCATATTTTTGCCAAGATTAAGGAACAAAAATAGGCATTGTTGTTTTGTTTACCCGAGAAATCATTAGAACATGGGTTGAAGTTAATTCACATAGATAATGATGTGCATACATTGTTTCAAATGGCTGAAAGGAATTGATCCATTGATTTATTTGTTGCTCATAAGCAACAAAGGTTAGCGGGATATTATTTAAAAAACATTGATTTAGAAGGGACTGATGGGGAGGTTGTGGGATGGGTTAAAGAAGATGTTATCTTGCGTTGCTCTGGTTCAACTCCTTTTAATACTAGACATAAAAGGAAGGTTAATGATAGCAAAAAATCCATAAAGGTGTAAATATCAAAATAGAGGTTGTAGTAAGAAAGAAACAAAAGTGTGTTGATAAGGTAAAAGGAAATGTGAATGAGGATGAGGAAGTATTAAGGCATAATATAAGGTTGTGGTAACCAACTATAGTAGAGGTTTTGATAATGGAAAGGCAATCATGATTGAAGATGTTTCGGGTTGTAAACAAAAAAAAGGCATGTTCAAACAAGGCTGAGTGGTATTGTGATCAGAGAGGGTGGATTGATGAAGGTGCAAGCAGATGTGTTGTAAACAACAAACAACAGGTTCTATTTGTTGGTGTTTATATATATATAACATATAAAATATATTTAATTAGAGCGAAAAAGGTACCAAACATTAGATCCATGTACGTTATATAATTAATCAAATAAACAACATTTATTACCTCTTGAAGTGTGATTCGGCTAGAATTAACTGAGCTTAACAACAAACTTGGATTCCCTATTGAATCCATTGATACCCACAAAATCATTAGAGCAACCAAAGTAGGTTGCCTCTATGTCTATCCACACAATACGTCCTCGTGTATCACTCGAATGCTAGTTCTTACAACTTTACAATTTAGAAACGAACACCTTGTGTTTTTGTTAACTATTATCCCTAGTCCATTTCACATGTAAGATCAAGTGCTAAGCAATAAGAATTATAAACAGAGAAAGTAAGAGAGAGAGAAAGAGAGAAAGAAGAAAGAGTGGTTGATTAACTTCCAAATGAAAAGGACCAAACCCTCTCCACATGAGGAAAAGGGTATTTATACTACCTAGTCTACAAGTGAACACCTAAGGTATGTAAGGTTGGGTTGGGCTTGGCTTTGGTTGGGCTTTTGGCCCACAACGTGTACAATATCAGATTAAATCACGAGCCCAGGACCTTGACTAGTCTATTACATACGTTACAAGGTTCCTATCACTTAAAGACAAACACTAACTATGATGACCGTTACTTTCTTTGTTTGACTTTATATTGTTAAAGCTAACAATCTCCCCCAAAGAAGCAGTCATTTCTTCTTTTGTTTGACTTTGTAATCTTTGCGTTCTTGTGGTCTTGTGACTTTGTCTTTGTTGGTGCAACATTGACTATGATCTCCTTTATGTTTTAACGATGCAAATAAACGTTCGCAAAACGTAAAATAACAAACGATAGCCAAAATACGAAAACGGATTTAGGAATCTTACGCGCTGGGCACGCGTTAGCACTTGGCCAGTGCGCTACTCACGAACTCTGTTTTATGGATTTTGCAATTGTCGGCTTTCCTCTTACCCGACACATATGGAAACTTCGATAAAGGTATGTACATGATATTTAAGCATTTGGGAACACTCCAAATATGGTTTAGACTTAAAGAGGAGCAAAAATGAATCCTCTCATTTTTCTATAAAATGCCAACTCAAACCTTTTATTAAACGCCTCTAGCCAAGGCCAAGACTTCTTTCTAAACCTAGTATGATCATGTTTTCAACATACCAACAAGCAAAACTATTCCACACTTCTTCTACACAATCCTATAACCCACTCTTCCTAATCACTAGTTTATCTTCCTACCCATCAAGTGATTTTATCTCTTCCACACACACTCCAAACATCTACTTCCTAAACAATCTCATAATCACATTTGCCCAATCTTTTCTTCTCTTATTGGCAATGTGATTATTAACCCAAATCAATCCTTTCATTTCATCCTTATCTTCATTCTTCATCTTCATCTTCAAACCTTCATACACATAAACCTTCTCTAAATAATCCCTCAATATGCCAACTCACATTCCCTTACACAATATACTATTCTTGTACTTGTTGTACCTCATGTCCCCTACATTTCCAACCAAGGATATTCCATATCTTATGATGTTGTCGTTGTAAACGCAACATGTTTTACAACTCCCTAGGCAGAGTACCTAATTGTTGCAGTGTAGTATAGCAAGGACTCAGGGGTTGTTATCGTTCTTTAGGGAATAGCGTTTGAAGGGTCGAACTCAACCTAACTAAGATCTAAAAGGTTAAGAGAAGATTATTTTTGTGTTTTTATATTTTTATGAAAGCAATTAAAATTTAGGTTTTAGAGGTAGGTTTTGATTTAACCTAATTAAACAAATAATTAAACTAAACTAATTTTGGTGAAAAATTATATGGTAAACGAACGTATTTACTTAATCATGCATTACTCCTTAGTTTGCTTCTCCTGGTCATATTGCTTTGTCACACTTGTGATGATCTGTGTAAGTATTTCCTAGGTCATGAACAGATTACACGAATCCGCCGTCTATGTAATATTCTGTTAAGGCAACGCACAAGTAAGGTAGTATGAAGACTATTACAAGGCCCCTAATAGTACATTACATGCATTAAAACACTTAAGAGGGATCAACCATATTAGGGGTAATGTAGTAAGAAGACTGTTACCGATGATATCCTTTCTATACACTTGCGTTTCCCTAAACATCTATTTGTAATATTTTATAGCTAGTTTTCTAGAGCCTAACGCGCACATCCATCACAAGAAGCAATATTAAAAGGATCTACAAACTAAGTTTCATGCAATCATAAGTAAATACTAATGGATCTAGCCTAGCATGTTAAAGAGAAATAAAGAACAAGAATCAATCAAACAACACATAGACATATTGAAAGATTAAAGGATAAATTACTTCACTTGATTAAAACATGTGTTTAAGGATGATACAAGAGGGGTTTTAAGCCCTAAGAACGGTCTAAAAGCTACTACACTCGAACTATAATGTTTAGGGTTCGCCTCCCAAAACTTGCACACTAAAACCCTAAAAGCGTAGGTATATATATAGGAATTAAATCGCGACGGCGTCGCCAAAATCCTGACGCCGCTGCTTCGCCAAATCTTCTTAGGGTTTCTTTGAGGCGGTACGTTCTGACGCTGTCGCTTGTAAGTTCTGACGGCGTCGCTAGCAATTGCGACGCCGTCTCCAGGCAATGTACGCGCATCCTTGAAACCACTTCGTGTATAATTGTAATCTTGTCCCGTTTCTTCCCAAACTGAGTCTAACTCACGTGTATTTCCTCCAAGAGCTTCCCAAATGCTAAAAACATGAAAAGGAATGATTAAGCACATATTTTGGGCATATTTGCATGATTTAGGGGGTTAAATGACCTTGAAAAATGTATAAAATGACACCTCATCATCTTATCAAAACATTCTCCATCATTCATTCACTATTCACCTTCTCCTCTATAACATTTAAATTTCATACACACACACATACGCACACACACACTTCTTCATCTTCACCCTGATCAAGATACTTCATCAATCCAAGTTCCCACACTCTTTTCTCAACCGTTGGATTGTTTCTCAAACAAACACAACAAACACACTTTTACTTCTACCCTTGATCAAGCCACCTCATCAATCCAATATACCTAATTCTTTTATCAACCATTGGATTGATCTCTCATCTCAAACAAACATACTTCCTCTCTCAATCATACACTTCTCACTCACACAACAAACATAACTCTCTTATCACCCCTGATCTTGCCATATCACCTATCCTACTTACCTCTCTTCTTTACATATTCACCCTCCATTTTCAAACAAGATCAAAAGGCTCCCTTCTATCACATTATGTCACATCATGACAACTCATTCACAACTTATCCTTTCTTATCCAACATGTGGCTAATTTAATTTGAAATTCAAATTTTAAATCTTTCCCCCTTTCTCTCCAAGCAAAGAATATTCTAAGAATATTCTCTTGTACCCTAACTAGCTATTTCAAATCTTTAGTTGGATCCCAACAAAGCTAGTTAGACTTTGAGAAATACCCAAAATACCCCTTTTCGTTAATCTTTTTCTCTCTTTACATTATCGGACAAGCAAAACGCTTTTAATACTTCACAAACGTTTTATCAAATGGCTATTTGAGTTGGTTGACCTTGAGTATAAGAATGATTGAAAGGTCATAGCGTGAAGTATAATTTGGGGTTTAACAAGTGCGGGTATTTAAAATGCCAAAGTCTCGAAGAAAAGAATCTCAGGATCCTGGCGCGCTAGCCACGCACTGACGCGTGGGCAACATGCCAGGCTCGAATTGTTTTCCTAAATTTGGGACTCTTGGCCTATAAATACCCACCCTTGGCCTTTGTATTCCTCACCTCTTGCAAACATTCTTTCCTCTCTTTTCTCTCCTCTAATCCTCTAAGTCTAACACATTTGTGGTCTTAATCTTCTTTTCTATCATTTATTAAAGAACACACATCTCCGCAAGAGAGCCACACAAGTACCTAATCCATACTTGTGTATTTTGTCGAGGGTCTTCTTTCTTATACCCTTTCTTTAGAATCGACTCTCTAGGCTAGGTTAGGACTTGATTCACCATCTATCTTTTTATTGTGTCGAGTTGTAAAAAAAGTATTGTATCTGTGGGATCAAGCCTAGATCAGTGGGGATCTAGTTGGGGTTTTGGAAAACTTCCAAGGGGAAGGATTTTAGAGTTTATAGGTTAAGTCAAATCACGGGTTCTTAGGGGTGGATTCTGAGGGCGGAATACCGTAGGTAGTAACTCTTCTGTGTGAGCGCCAGTCTTTGTTGAAATCCGATGGAGTTAAATCGTAATACAGTTTATAGTCTACCATAAGGATTATACTAGTGTAGTATCGGAGTCGTGGATTCGCAACTGGACGTACGAAAGGACTAAACCCCCCTTCCCGAACCAGTATACATCGTGGTCTCTTTCTCTCTCTCTCTCTTTATCTACTTTTTGTTCCTATTCCAAAGTTGATTAGTGCATCACTCGGCTTTTAAGACTTGAAGTTTGTTAAACTTCAAATAGGTCAATAAAATAGTATTCACACCCCCCTCTACGGTTCTACAATTGGCATCAGTGCGGTTTACTTAAGTTTTCAAGCATTAAAGCCGTCCCGAGAAGTCGCTTTAAGTTGAAAACTTCCTTTTGAAAAATTCGAAATCCTTACTCCGGTTTTTTGAAAAGGTTGAGTAAAGATCCATGGCTCAAGAGAACTGTAAGTCTTCGGGAAGATACAGAATCCATCATGAACATCACCACAAAGAAGATCTAAAGATCATTATTGAAGACTCCTGGAATGAGAGCAATGAAGATGATCATGAAGAAGCATGTCTCATGGCAGTCAGATATCATAAGGTACATCTAAATCTCTCATGTTCAAATAGAGCTTTAAGTATAGAAAACCTAGAGAATGATAATTTTGAACTCATATAGTTAAACGAGGATTTTATAAAAAGAATTAAAGTTTTATTAAAGAAAAAATGAATTTTACAAGAAGAAACAAATAAACTCACCAATAAAGCAAATAAACTTGAGATTAAATTCAAAGCAACTAAGGATATCAAAATCAAAGAGGTAATTGAACCATGCTCGAGTTGTGAAAAACTCATACATGTGGTTACCTCTTTGAAAAATGATATGTATAAGCTTCAAAACAAAATTATTAATTTTTTAAAATTCAAAAAGAATAAAAATGCTTTGGATGACTATCAAGTCAAATAGCACGACTTGATTAATTATTGTAGGATATTAAACATTCAACAATCTATGAAAAGAAGTGAAGAAATCTAGAGAGAGAAAGAGGAGGTTGGAACACTTAGAGAGAGAAAGGAAGAACGTATTATCAAATGAACCAACCACCCTTTCCATGGCATGGAAAGGGTATTTACACCCTTACATGAGATGTGGTAAACATAAAGGGCATCTTATGTTGACCCGGTTAGCTAAGCTAAGTTCTAAATATTATACTACGTGCTACTTAACGAATATTGGTAGTGACCGATACTTTTTTGTATTTCTAACAATCTCCCCTAAGGGAGGTCACTTCAATTTACAAAAACCTAAGCTTAACATTCTAAGAATGTCTTCAATCTTTGCTCGTAGTCTTGATTTATTTCATCTTTATCATGTGAATGTGAGGTAGTTATCTTTAGACTTTTAGGCTTGATCTTGTTTCTTTAACTTGACTTGTATGTGATCTTGAGCTTTTTTGAGATCATCAACCATGCATAATCTCTTTTTGCCATCTTGTAATCTTTTACTTCTTGTGAACTTGTGACTTTCAGACCGACATGCTCATACCTTTCTTTGTCTTGAAAGCTTGTATATTCATCTCTCTTGAAATTCTTTAATACTTCGTCACTTCAAGGAAGATGTACGATATCAGAGTAGCGGAAGTCTTGAAACATGTACTTGAGCTTTCATTATGTCTTTACATATGTCGGACTGGTATGAGCATGTGGCTATGAATTCGACTTGTCATCGGTTAACTGCTGCCGCCGTCAGGAAACCTGCATGAATGGGTTAGTGATAAACAACATATATGCACGAAAGTGTCTTTGTCACTTTGTCGAATTAGGTTGTAATAACCACGGTTCCCCATTAATCAGTATAAATACTACATGTGATCAGGTAGAATTCAATAGAATCTCCTTGACAAGGTTTCGCAGCTGCACTAGCCGTTCTCATTACTGGAGCGTCTCAAAGCAGACAACACGGTAAGAGTGAATCGGTAAGTTACTATCTTCCCAATTGAGTCATCAATTCGTGTTCAGCCTTCCTATGTCCAGATACCCCTGTGAGGCTTCCCATGGATATAAAATTTAAAATTGATTTTGGAAAATCAGTTGGTGTGTTAAGATGCAAATGGTTTTATAACACACCAACAGTTTTATCTTTTTCAAAATTCATTCGTCAATTCATAAGATGGACCGAATTGATATCCAGTGTCACAAGTTTGATCCATGTAGGATCTCACAAGTCACCTACCACAGAGCTTGTTTGATGTTGGCTCTGGAAGGATTTCCATCGTCACTGTGAATACTTAAGTATCACTCTAATGTTCTGGCAATATCACAAGGATAATGCGTAGGACTCTTATGATATTTCTTATTTTCACAGTGTGTGATTTAACAAGTATATTTTGAATTAGTGTCCTAATAAGATTTATGGATGATCTCTTTTATGGCTCTAGACTCGATAGTGCACTTTAGTTTTAGTAATTAGAGGCTAGAGCAGACTACCACCTTTTCAATATCAACTAACTAGGAGTGAGAAAGTTGATAGAAATGCAGTTATCTCCGTTAGAAATGAAACAAGAGTCTTTTGAGAGACCTTGAGTGGCTAGGGAGGGTTGTGCATTGCATCACTGGGTCCATGATGACTATCTTTAATACTAGACAATAGCTTAGTGTTTCTGATAGCATATGTATTAACCCGGTTTCTGCCTAAGTGTATGGAGGGCTTCTTTCTTTACACCCTTTATCCTTACATTTCTTTTTAATTCTTCAACCCCTTCAATGCTTACCAAGACTTTATCACTAACACCTTGTTGGGTTTATTCCTGTGCCAGCTCTATCTTAGTCTGCATTATTCCCTTTTCTTACTTTTACTCCTTTTGTATCATACCTAAGGACTTCTATTCTATCTAATGGAATGTCCCTGGATAGATCCCTCCGGTTCTGGCTGGATCATGGGAACGAATACCTAATCTTAACCACCTTATAACTCTAATTAATTACATGGTCGGTCTTTGGGTACTATTCCCATTGCCTTAAAACCATTAAAAATTCAATCAATGTACTTGTGACATAAGTCAAAACATTTATACCTCGATTGTTTTTGCTTTTTCATAAGTGCTCCCCCTCAACACGTGCGTAGATATTCGAAATTTTTTAGCACATGAAGGGTGAAGCTCGCACTTGAGTCCTTAATATCACATCTTTAGCCATATATTTTAATCACATTTTCTCCCCTTATCAAAAATGTCAAATCTCTTGATATTTTGGATGCCAATTGATTTAAATATGTTTGAAAACTTTTTGGGGAGAGAAATGTTCTGATTATTAACAAGCCTTATTAGGAACATTTTGATGCTCCCCTCAATTTATGAGGGAATTTTATATAGTGTTGAGTACGTTAATTTGAAAGATTTTGAATTTATTGAAAAATTCTAGAAAATTCGTACTCAACCACTATGTATACTTGCCTATTTTATAAGTCTATACTACATATTCACATTATTCACAAGATAAGATTTGAGATTGGACCTGACGATCATTCAGTACGTGTCATCAGTCTGTAGTCCATCTCGAGTTCCCGTGCACTAACCAATCTTTCCAGATTCTGAATGATCCGCCTTTCAAGCATCTATTTATCAATCAAATCCACCATAAGACCCGACCTTCTTTTATCCACAACCGTCCATTTTCTCCTTGGCATGTCATCATTTTATCCGAGTCGAAAATCGAGCAGCCAGTGGTGAAGTTCATCACGAACAGTCTTGAGTGTCCCGTCCGAGAACTTGTACAGCTCATCAGCCCGCATCACTCTTTTCTGTTTATTCAAGTCTTCATAGATTACCCCAGTTGGATCAAATGATGGAGTGTAGAGTTCTTTGAATTTGATTCTAGGAAAGGTCTTCTGAGGTTCGGTGATATTAAGTTTCTTTTGTTAACTCTCTACACCAACTTGAAGATCCTTGACTCGTCTTTTGATGATAAGACTTCTTGTGAACATACGAAGGGCTACAATAAAGTCAACAATATCACTTCCGTCGAGCTGGAATAACTTGTGTTAAACAACAACAAGAAGCATGTCTTAAATGTCGTTCAAGTGTAGATCAACGAAGTCACCTTCTTTAAACTTATATAGCTGACGATCAACTCTTCTCACCACAATCTATTCGAAGTGGCCATAACCATGCAGTTTCTTGACTTTCACACTGACCACACTGAGAATCTTTTGAGTAGAGTAGACTTTGTGCTTGGAGAATTTGTTGAGCTGAGATCTATACCAAAGTTGATGCTTGTCACCCTAGTGCTTGATCCCCTTTTTAGCATCTTTGTTATACCCCACTTTGGTAGTACTCCAAAGCGTAGGGACCATGTCTTCAATTCCCACTATCTCATACCGGGCTGCTTTTGTCTTCGTGATAGACGTAGTGTACCTTTTTTCCAGATCTGACGATTTTAGAAATTCCAGATCGTTGTTGAAGAAGTATTCTGCAGCAACGGTTAGACGGCCTGGACGACCTTTCAAGGGAAGAGGCTTGGTCAAGTCAAAGGGACAACGATCTCCTTCTGGATTGTTCTACTCAAGTTTTTCTGTCAATGCTTTGAAGCACTCTTCCATATTGCACTCAAGTTCAATGCGGCTTGTGCACGTGCCTTTCAACAGCTCGTAGACTGGTCCTACTAAGTGTGCTTGAGTAAGATTATCTATCTTGAGTCTATTCATAGCCTACTTGGAGAAATTGATGCGGTTGTCGTAAAGGACTTCTACAAGAAGTTTTACAACTCCCTAGGCAGAGTACCTAACCGTTGTAGTAGTATAGGCAAGACTCGGGGGTTGTTATCGTTCTCTAGGGGAATAGGTTAGGAATGTTTGATCATGGTCTAACAGAATTCTAGGGGTTGAGAGGAGATTATTTTTGTATTTTTATATTTATAAGAAAGCAGTAAAATCATATATTTGAGAGGTTTGGTTGGTTTTAGCTATTAAACTAAATAATAAACTACGCTAATGGTGATAACAATATAATAAAAAGATTGTATTCATTTAATCATGTATTACTCCCTAGATTGCTTCTCCTAGTGTTGTTGCTTTGTCACACTTGTGATGATCTATGTAATTATTTCCTAAGTCATGAATATATTACACGAACCCGCCGTCTATTTAATATTCCGTTGAGGCAAACCACAAAGTAAGTTAGTATGAAGACTATTACCCAGCCCCCAGGAGTATATTAGATGCATTTTAAATATATTAAAAGTGGATCAACCATATAAGGGGCAAGGTAGTATGAAGACTGTTACCCGATGGTATCCTTTCTACACAATCATGTTTCCCTAGACATATCAACAGCGATACAGACAAAAGCTGGTTTTCTAAAGCCTAACTGTAACAATCCGCATTTTCGCGTCCGTTACGTCAATAAATATTTAACTATTTACTTTGAAATTTTACGTGTTTACTTTTAATTATAATCGTTAAGTAAAATCGCGTAAACCGAAAAACAACATTAAACGTAAATCGACATTAAAAAATACGAGTTTACGATAAATATGTAGCATATGACTTTTATGAACATAATTTATAAATCTACACATCTTATTTTACAAGTCTTACTTAAAACGTTTACGTATACTTACATTTTTCGCACTTGCATGCATGCATAATATGCCTAATACCCCTAATACCCTAAATAATACATTATTATACTTATAAGAAACTTGACAAAAATTCCAAATATTCCCTCCTTCCCTTCTCCATATGGACGGCTAAACAAGCAACAAAAAGAGAAAAACCAAAAGCATACTTTACCACCTTGAAATCACATTTATCCACTTCAAGTCTCAAACCTCAAAAGCACAAGCTATGGTCACATGACTCCCTTCACTTCTTTTGTGCATGGACCGAATATTATGGGACACAAGCAACCACACTTCCTTAAATGTGTATACAATGTCTTGTGATATCAAAAGAAAGATTAGAATCAAGCCTTGTATAGATAAGTTAGTCACCTATCTACAAACAAATACTCAAATCCTTTTTCTTTCTCTACTCCATACGACATCCTCATAAATATTCCTAAGAGAACCATTATTTCTCAATGTATTCATACAAATGAAAGTGTAGAACTAGTGTTCCTTCTCAAACAAATAAAATACATCTTTTCCTTCTCTTTTCTCCATATACATTCTGCAACCACAAGGAGTCAAGAAAACAAGAAAATTGTTTAATCACTCTTATAAATTCAAAAAAATTCAAATATTCCATCCCCCCCTCTTGTGTCTTCAATTGGTCAAAAGGGATAATCCAAAAGAGGAAATGAAACATACACCTTTTTCCTTTGAATTTCGCTAGCACCCTTTCTATGTTTAAGCACCATGAACCAAGCAAAAGTCACATGCTCCTTCCTTATTCTTGCCTTGCATGACCGGCCATAGTGCCTCAAAGAATACCCATGGCCAAAATTGTGCATACATTAGCATGTGACAAAGAAAAACCATTCAAACCATGCCTTGATTAGTCTTTATATATACTAGACACTCATATTAACTTTCACAAAACAAAAGTATATCACTCTTTCTCTTTCTCTGGTTCACGCACAGTAGGAAACAAGAACAATCAGTTGCAAAGGATTGGTATATAATAATTGGAAGCTGTGGTCATATAGTTTAAAGAAAATTAGGGTTTTCTACTTGAGTTCAAGGCTTATCCGGTTTGTACAGCTTTGTGAGTCACACTAATTCCTCTTTATTTACATGCATTCGTCCTTGGTTTAATTGTGCTTGAGAACGTTTTGTTTAAAAGATAAGAACACACTACCTAATTGTAAGCTTCCTGTAAAACAGAAACATGCATGTTCGTTTATGTCTGTAACAGAAACAAGAAACTAAATTTTTTTAACTTATAATTAGAAGAAACCCTTGGTCATATGTTGTTAGGTAACCGTGTGCTAGACCTTTTTGTAACGAAATATATATACTTAATCATGGTTAGCCAAATTGCAAGTTTAAAAGCAAAACATTTTCTTTTGTAAACCTTCTGATGTATACGGGTTCATTGAGAAACCCGTATACAAACTTGACCAATGGGATTTCTGAACTTATCATTCGTTAACGTAGTATAGGAGTAGCGTTCATGCAAAATTTGAGCTTTTGACACTTTATAACGAAGCGGGAAATAGACCTACAAATCTGTTATTTTATGTATGAAAACTGCCCTGTTGGGTCGACTTTAGGCCTTGTTCTGACCCACTTAGACTTAGACATAGGGTCAACAAATAGGGGCGTTTTATAGTCGACATGGTAGGCTTCATTTAGCAACTTGAATCGCGGAAAATGATTAAGAAACGAACTCGCAAATAGGGACTAAAGTTAGTACTGCTGTCGTGTACACAACAGTTAAAACTGTTGGCAGTCGCGACCCCCTCCCTTTGCACTCGTTTTTGACCCAGCTATCGACCTCTAACCACGAAACTTATAAAAGGCGAATTGTAGTACTCCTGGCCTAGTTTACAAATGTATTTTTGGTTTGTCATAAGGTTGCGTAACGAATCCGAAAACTGAGCTTAAAGTTAGTACTGCTGTCCCATATGTCAACAGTTAAAACTGTTAGCCCATAGGGTCGCGACACCCCTCCCTTTGGCTACGTTTTTAACATATTAAACGAACTTTTTTAGACAAAACTTAAATAACGAAAGTTATAGACGACATGGCCTAGTTTTCAAAACATCTTTTTTTTTGTAATTTTATTAAGTAACGAGTCCAAAATTTGATTGTAAAATTCTGCATTTGTCCCCCGAATTTTATAAATAAAACTTAATTTTTAAATTCATTTTTTATAACTTCGAGCATTTGTTTAACACGTTTAGAGACCCAACCAAGTGTCGATTGAATAAACTAGTAAAGTACTTACAACCTAGTTTCTAAAATGTCTGATATCGTAATGTACATGTTTAATGGTAAAATATTATTACCCGATACATTTGGCCAATTTTTATGAATAACCACATTCTAAACAAGTAATATTTCCCAAACTCAAGCACAATACTAAGGACAAGATTGCATACATTGTAGTACATTACATGATTAGTAATATGTGTACTATTCATTTAGGTAGCGGATAGAGTTTTGCATTGTTTTCGCGTGCACCATTTACCTTGCTCGCTTCATATTTATTGCTACCTCATTAAGGTGAGTTTATAGTCCCCATCTTATACTTTTCAATCATTTATCAAATCTCGGGGATGAGATCATGTTTGTTTTACAAAATGGATGCAAGTACATTTTAAATTCAAATATTACGAGTTTGCCTAAGTAGCTATAACCCACTATGCCCATCATCATGAACTGTTAATTACTGGATTGTAAGCGCGAATGTTATGAATAGATCTATTTGGGAATTAACATCCCCGTTCGGGCAAGTAGCACTTGCTAGTATTCCGGTTGAACGGAACGACGAACGCATACCATGTCGGACTCATAGATGTTACGGGTTGAACATCTACATTGGGCTCCCTCATTTATATGTATTTGATATACATACATTGTTTAGCTTCAGTGTCATGAGCTTAGTGCATATCGTAATACATTTTTGTGATATTGTATTGTTGCTTTATTACAGGGAAATCTTGCTATCCGCTTCATTAAATTTATAAACCTATAAATTCACCAACATTATTGTTGACAGTTTTAAACATGTTTTCTCAGGTCAATAAGGTGCGTCAATAAGGTGTAAGTCATGGGTACATTGGATGACCGTCTTTTGCAGTCATATCACCATAAAGATTTACATGCATTACATTTTGGGATATTGTTATGTTGAGAAATCTTTACTTTTTAAGTTGAACCATTTTAGCCTATGGGCTTTTGTAACAAACCATTTATGAAATCCAATGTATCAGTTTTTAAACGACTCTTTTAGAGGTCGTTCTCATATCTTGTTCTATTGATCTATGAAGTAATGCCTCCGGAACATCATATTCCGCTGCGACTTATTTTGGGGGTGTTACAGATTGGTATCAGAGCCAAGGTTATAGAGAACCAGATCAAATATTTTTACTTGGTCTATAACCGTTTTTTTAAAACATTGTGTCATTCAAAAGTTTTTCAAATGGACATACATGCAAACGGGTAGTGTTGCATCTAGTATACATGCTTACATGTCATGCATCATTTTAGCATTAGTTAATTTTACTAAGTGCTTACATAGGTTATATACGTGTTAATATTACATTACGTATATTACTGCCAGTCTTATATAATATACGTATACGAGTTTATATTATGGTTACAGATTAGCCATGTCATCAGACAACACATTGTTTGCAGTTACCTATACGTCCATATCCTCTGATTTGAATGGACTATCTTGGGGTATTCCACTTGTGAATGCCGATGAGCTTCTGGAGATGGACCCCTACGAGGAGGTTGCCCAACAAGGGCAGACACTACCACTGTCACCTGCTTGTGTACCTGACCCTATGAAGTTGGACGAGCATGTACCGGTATATGTTTTGGAGCCAGAGCACCCAGAGTACCATGTACCTACATATGATGACATTCAGGTCGAGGACCATCCTTATGCTGATGATGCTTCATCGACTGCTGAGTCACCTGGACACATTGCTGACTCATAGTCGATGGAGAATGATTCTATTGACTATCCAGATGAGCCTGAGGATGACGATGAGGATCTGGAGGAGGATCCCGAGGAGGACTATACTAACTATCCTGCTGATGGAGAGGATGGTGATGATGAGCCCTCCGATGATGACGACAACGATGATGATACTAATGATGAGAATGAGGAGCACCTAGCTTTGGCTGACTCTTCTATTGTACCTGTTGTTGACCATGTTCCCTCAGTTGGAGATACAGAGGCATCTGAGACTGATGAGTCTGCACCTACACCTAGATCACCTCAGACTAGGGTCCCTTTTTCTCAGACACGTCTTCGTAGGGCACAAAAGATTGTCAGACTTGATCCACCTATGTCAGCATCCATGGAGGCACGCATTGCTGAGCATGCTGTCGCACCTATACCACCAACCAGCCCTGCCTATGATCATGCACCATTAGGTCATAAGACAGCCACGACCTGTATGAGAGATGACATCCTCGAGAAGGACATGCCACCTCGGAGGAGATTTATACTTACTGCTCCCCCACCTGGGTATGATGTAGCAGAGAGTTCTGCTGTTGCTACTGCTAGACCACCTAGAGGTCAGTATGATTTTGTTGATACTATTGAGGTAGGACATGGTTTGATTTGTAGTCCCGGTCATGATGCCCGAACTAGTGCTAGAGCTATTGACAAAGCAGAGGATGTTGGTTAGGTTAGAGCTTTACAGGCTTCCAAACATAGGATGATGACTTCCATTGAGGAAGTCAACTTGAGGGTCATCTACCAGGCACAGGTTCGCAGGCAAGAGAGTGAGGATTTCTATACACAGCTTCATAACGCTCAGACTGACCGCGGAGACATTAGACTCGAGATTGATGTAGTAAGAGACAAGAGGACTACTTACGAGACAGAGTTGCATGAGGTACGCCAGGCTTATCTTAGTTCCGAGGCTCAGAACAGGGCATTATTGGCGCGACTTGAGACACTGGAGACTCACATGAGTCGTATGGAGTGGCAGCGCCAGAGAGCTGAGGATCATGCAGTCAGACAGATGATGCGTACCCAGGTGCTAGAGGCTAGAGCTCAGATTGATACGGTGGAGGACACCGGTAGTAGCTGTTAGTTGTACTTTTCATTTCTAGCTATCTTGTATAGTCTATTAAGTTGTATGGGTAACTCCCAGCTAATAGACTTTAGGACGTATTTTCATTTTCTGTACTAGATCATTAGTGGTCATTTTGTATCCAAACAAATCATGTATGATTCGACATTATGTTATGAAATGTTGATGTATTATGTTATGGTTGATCTCATTTTATTCATTCCCCATTGTGTTGTGGTGTAGTTATTATTATCATATCCATTTGTATCGACATTGTGATTATATCTCACGTACATTGTATTCTTGTGATTAGTAGAATCATGCCTGTAACAAGACAAGGAGCAAACGACGCCATGACTCCAGAATCCATTCAAGCTATGATCGATCGGGCAATCCAAAGAAACTCTACCCATACTCAGGATGATGCAAGCCAAAGTTCGGGTGGAGGACTCAGAAGGCCTGTGCAACCTGCATATGTCTGTTCCTACACCGATTTCATGAAATGCCAACCCTTGAACTTCAAGGGAACTAAAGGAGTTGTTGGTTTGTCTCAATGGCTCGAAAAGATGGAATCAATATTCCACATTAGCGGTTTTGCCATTGACAATCAAGTGAAGTTCGCTACCTGCACTTTGCTAGGTGCTGCACTAACCTGGTGGAATGGCCATGTGAGAACGTTAGGTCATAATGCTGCCTATGCTATGACTTAGGGGACTCTCAAGAAGAAGTTGACAGACAAATATTATCCAAAAGGTGAAATCAAGAAACGTGAAATTAAACTGTGGAATCTTAAGGTCAGGGGAAACGATGTTACAGCTTATACTCAGGGTTTCCAAGAACTAGCCTTGATGTGCACCAAATTTCTTGCTGACGAGACCGAAAAGGTTGACAAGTACATCAGTGGACTTCCTGATAACATTCATGGGAATGTCATGTCTGCAAGACCCAAAACTCTTGATGATGCTATAGAGTTGGCCAACGACTTGATGGATAAAAAACTACGCACTTTTGCAGAAAGGCAGAATAACAACAAGAGGAAGGCTGATGATTCATCAAGAAACAATCAACAACAACAACCCCACAAGAAGCAAAATGTAGCTAGGGCATACACTGCTGGCCCTGGTGAAAAGAAGGCTTACACTGGAAATCTACCTCTGTGCACCAAGTGCAACTACCACCACACCGGACAATGTGTACCCAAGCGCGGAACTGCAAGAGGTATGGTCATACTACCAATGATTGTCGGGTCAACACCAACAACAATAACAACAACAACAACAAGAATCAAAAGGCAGGGTCATGTTATAAATGTGGCAACACCGTACACATCAAGAAGAATTGCCCAAAACTGAAGAACCGTGGGAATAGCAACGAGAATGGCGTAGCACAAGGAAGAGCTTATGCTTTGGGAGGAAGAGATACCAGCTTGGACTCTAACGTCATCACGGGTACGTTTCTTCTTAACAACCGTTATGCTATAATTTTATTTGATACTGGTGCAGATAGGAGCTTTGTATCTACCACCTTTAGTGCCTTGATTAACATTACCCCCACTACATTAGAAAATCATTATGACGTAAAATTAGCTGATGGGAAAATCATAGGAGTTAACACCATAATTCGAGGTTGCACTATAAACTTCATGAATCATCCTTTCAACATCGACTTAATGTCGGTCCCATGATACTTTGATGACGTCATTATTAGGATAGACTGGTTAACAAGATATGAGAACGACCTCTAAAAGAGTCGTTTAAAATGATACTTTGTTAACCAGTCTATCCTAATAATGACAGATGATCACTCCATGATACTTTGATGTTGTAGAACAATTGGCAGAACTGCACATATTAAGCACAGCACGAACGGAAAACCAGAACGGCTCGATCAAGAAGTTGCAGCTTAACTTAACTGCTAAGTCCCACTAGCCTGGGATAATGAATTTGGGTTTCCCGATGGATAGTTTCGTCAACGCAACACGTTGATAAAGATTTAGATTTTAAGTTGTAGTAGTTTGGTGGTTGGTTAAAAAAAATAAATCGAAAAGTAAAAACAAAGCATGTAATATATTCCGTATATATATTACATATGAAAAATAAACAAGTATATAATTCATACCGTGAATTATATAATAAAGGAAACCAATTAAATAAATAATTGCGAAATGTGAAAATAATTGAAACAAAACATTTCAACACGTTTTCGGAAATCACCACTTTAATTAATAAAGAGTTCCTGCATAAATGTAAACACACTTTTTAAAGTTACAAATTATGTTTAACGATGCTTGTAAAGTTTTTACAAAAGTTATGATTTTACCTTCTAGTCAAGAATTTATAAAATAATATTTTATAAATTAATCTTTCGTCTTATTGACGGATCGTAGCTAAAATTGTTGTCTCCTTGTAAAAGTATAGTTTTTGTTCGTTGTCACGTTATCGTATAGTTATATTTTAGTATATTTTTAAAATATAACTTAGTCTCTTTTACCGGGTTTAAAATAATAAAAGTTTTAGTAAAACCTTACTAAGTATAGAAATTTTATATAAATTTTGTCACGACTTTTCCGTTTATAAAACGATACCTATATTCGTAATATCTCAACGTTTTCCCGAAATCAATATATGTTGCAATTTTTAGCGTGTCAGTATTTCAAGCACCCGCGTGTTTTAAATATACTATTTATTTGTTATCATATTTAAACTAAACCAAATAATAAACATCATATTTGTTTAACCAATTTAAACCACCAATATATATATATATATATATATATATATATATCCGGTTTATAATTTATATATCTCGTGTTATTTTTATTAGTCAAGTGTATAAATCAACGAACCCTTGATGATCTTTGTGCAAAACCAAACGAACCCTTGTTGTTTCGTTAAACCAAACAAACGGTCCCCTTTGTTGTCTTCTCTAAACCCAAACGCACCCTTATTTGTTTTACGTTAAACCAAACACACTCTATACATGTTTCTATAAAACCAAACGCACCCCTTGTGCATATTATGAAAACCAAACGCACCCTAATCTGCCAAACGCGCCATTGTGGCATTTTAACTAAACCAAACGCACCCATTTCTGTGATAAACACAAACCGAACGCACCCTCGTTCGGGTTCACATAAACCAAACGCACCCGGTTTGTTTTCTATTAAGCTATACGCACCCTAATTCAACTTACCAAACCAACCAGTCGCGAAATACAAACCAGTCGCGAAATACCTTTTCGGGGCGTGACTACAAACCGAACGCAAACCTTGGTTGCGAAATACAAAACCAGTCGTACCCCTACGGTGGCTGTGACCACACCAAACGCACCCTTGCTGGTGCATGTATACCAACCAACGCACTCTCGTTGGCTGCCATAAACCCACGACAAACGCACCCTGAAACCTAGAAAAACCACAAACCAAACGCACACTAACTGGTGCAAAACAAAACCACTCGTACCCTAATCTGGTGTAAAACAGAACCATACGCACCCTGTTGATATGGTGGCTGTCTCGGTGGGAGAAGGTGGCGAGGGTGATGGTACCGTAGAGATGGAGGTGGTGGCGGGGAGTTGGTGTTATCGAGGTAGGGTTGGTGGTTGTTTGTGTACGTTGGTGATGATGATGTTGGTGCGTGGCAGCCGTGGTTGACAGCAGTGGTTGCGTCGATGGTGGTTGTCAGGGTGGCCAGAGCCTTGGCCGAAAAAGACGAAGGGGCTGAGATGGTGGCGGTGATGTTGCTGACATCGGAGTGGAGGTGGGGGAATGACGAGGGTGGTGGTGTATGGCGTGGTGGTGGCGCGTGGAGGAGAGTGATGGTGGGGATCAGGTAGATCTGGTGGTGGGGATTGATTTTGGTATCGGCCGGAAAAGTCCGCCAGAAAAGTTTTCCGGCGGCGGCAATGGTTGCCGGCGGTGGGGAGAGAGATGAGAGTAGTATGTGTGTGTTTATATTTGTAAAATGATATAAAAGTTTTATTTATATTAAAACTTTTTAAAGTAAGTGACAAGTCTCAATAGTTTTAGGTGAATTATGTAAAAAATTTAATATAGTTTTGACACTTATCGGTTCGGGACTCGTTTGAGCGACTTAACGGACGATTTAAAATACGAAACTTGCGCCATTGTGTTCTAAATCATTTTTCCGATAAAAATGAGTATTTATTTGATAGTATTTCATAAATATTTTCATAACATTTATAAAAATATTCGTTATTTATTTGGTGTACTGGTTACGTCTCATCCGAAAGTAAACCTAGAAATAAACTTTTAACCCGCATATTCGCGTTATCAACAAACGTTTTCGAATAAAATGATGACTAATTTATTAAATATTTTTATTTAATAAAAAGTGTCAATTAAATATAACATAATTATTTTCTCGTTTATAAATCTTGCGAGGGCATTTCAGTAACTTTCTGACTGTTTTCGGTCTCGGTCAAAACTGAAAAGTCGTCAGGAATGTCGTTTTACATCAAATTGCTTCAGAGTCCGAATAATGAAAGCGTGATTTAGCTGCTCGTTTTTGATAAATTGGATTAAAATAACATATATTTTCTCGTTTCCAC